>OX421508.1:33467273-33559699 GCA_949126835.1 Anisus vortex
ATGAAGGTGAAGCCGGCTGGTCCAGCGGTTAGTTCACCGGACTGTCAACCAAAAACCAACTGACAGGTCGCGGGTTCTAGCCCTGCCACCGACGGATCCCTGTCGCCCTGCAGGAGTTTTGGGGCCTAGTAGACGTAATAATCTTCTATCTAGAAGGAACGTCTGTAAAAACTTATAAGACAAAACTATATTTAAAACTACATACACAGACATATTACATACACAGACATATTACATACACAGACATATTACATACACAGACATATTACATACACAGACATATTACATACACAGACATATTACATACACAGACATATCACATACACAGACATATTACATACACAGACATATTATTACATGCATATTGTAGGAGAAAAAAACACAATTTTAAATCTGCTTTTGTTGTTGTTGTGTTTTTGTTTATAGAATGTCTAATATTGAGCGAAAGTTTACAGTTAATGTAAGATCCTGAGGCCAGCCTTGTTAGTAAAGTAAACTAGGTCAGGCCTGCTAAATGACGTAATACACTCTACACAGTAACAGAAATTAGGCAGGTCAAGCCTTCGACCATAATCTAGATCTAACGGTTCTAACAGAATTCATGACAAGGAGATTAGAGCTTCTTCTAAACTCCACCATTGAGTGTTTGATCAGTTTAATAAAATTTTGTTTGGTCAAAATAATGTTGGATTAAATAGTTTTACATGATAGAGTCCATCTTCTCTCATTGGCTGTTCGCACCGTTGTTATATATATAAAAAGTATATAAAAGGGAAAGTGATGTCATTTTGATATAAAGAAATATTTTCAAGAATTACGAAAAAAACAACAATATTTTGTGTCACTTAAAAAAGAAAACTTTCATGATTATCTGTCCGTGTGTTTAAGTCTCGTGTGTTTAAGTGTCATGGTTCATACAAGCATAAACATTAAAGCATTGCAATTGTGTCAGTCTTTTATCTTGCTCCATACTGTATGGCTGTTTATGGCTGTATGGCATCAATAAAACACTGAAATAAACGGTAAGCTATGTTGTTGGTTGAATAGAACAACACAAAGAATATAATGATTAAATATATAGCGACATTTAGCAGACTCAGTATGCATGTTAAAACAAATCACAATTCACGGACATAAAGAGAAATGTCTTCAAACTCTTCTTAATTAATTCATGGCAATAATATCAAAGTAAGAGAAAAATATCAATTGATAGAAAAAAAACAGACAGCAGTTGCCTACAATGACCATGACCTTTCCGATATGATAGTATGGTGTAGACTCATAATGCTGACAGACAATCACTAGACTGGACCAAAGCAGACATGGAGAGAGGATCGTTTTGTCTGGGGGTCAAAGACTGATGGCCTCACGCGGATCCAAGATGAAGTCTGCTGGAGAGGTGTGATAACTTTGTGTGATAACGGCCCTATGTCCCTATATGAAGTCTGCTGGAGAGGTGTGATAACTTTGTGTGATAACGGCCCTATGTCCCTAGATGAAGTCTGCTGGAGAGGTGTGATAACTTTGTGTGATAACGGCCCTATGTCCCTAGATGAAGTCTGCTGGAGAGGTGTGATAACTTTGTGTGATAACGGCCCTATGTCCCTAGATGAAGTCTGCTAGAGAGGTTTGATAACTTTGTGTGATAACGGCCCTATGTCCCTAGATGAAGTCTGCTGGAGAGGTGTGATAACTTTGGTGTGATAACGGCCCTATGTCCCTAGATGAAGTCTGCTGCAGAGGTTTGATAACTTTGTGTGATAACGGCCCTATGTCCCTAGATGAAGTCTGCTGGAGAGGTTTGATAACTTTGTGTGATAACGGCCCTATGTCCCTAGATGAAGTCTGCTGGAGAGGTGTGATAACTTTGTGTGATAACGGCCCTATGTCCCTAGATGAAGTCTGCTGGAGAGGTGTGATAACTTTGTGTGATAACGGCCCTATGTCCCTAGATGAAGTTTGCTGGAGAGGTGTGATAACTTTGTGTGATAACGGCCCTATGTCCCCTAGATGAAGTCTGCTGGAGAGGTGTGATAACTTTGTGTGATAACGGCCCTATGTCCCTAGATGAAGTCTGCTGAAGAGGTGTGATAACTTTGTGTGATAACGGCCCTATGTCCCTAGATGAAGTCTGCTGGAGAGGTTTGATAACTTTGTGTGATAACGGCCCTATGTCCCTAGATGAAGTCTGCTGGAGAGGTGTGATAACTTTGTGTGATAACGGCCCTATGTCCCTAGATGAAGTCTGCTGGAGAGGTTTGATAACTTTGTGTGATAACGGCCCTATGTCCCTAGATGAAGTCTGCTGGAGAGGTTTGATAACTTTGTGTGATAACGGCCCTATGTCCCTAGATGAAGTCTGCTGGAGAGGTGTGATAACTTTGTGTGATAACGGCCCTATGTCCCTAGATGAAGTCTGCTGGAGAGGTGTGATAACTTTGTGTGATAACGGCCCTATGTCCCTAGATGAAGTCTGCTGGAGAGGTTTGATAACTTTGTGTGATAACGGCCCTATGTCCCTAGATGAAGTCTGCTGGAGAGGTTTGATAACTTTGTGTGATAACGGCCCTATGTCCCTAGATGAAGTCTGCTGGAGAGGTTTGATAACTTTGTGTGATAACGGCCCTATGTCCCTAGATGAAGTCTGCTGGAGAGGTTTGATAACTTTGTGTGATAACGGCCCTATGTCCCTAGATGAAGTCTGCTGGAGAGGTGTGATAACTTTGTGTGATAACGGCCCTACGTCCCTAGATGAAGTCTGCTGGAGAGGTTTGATAACTTTGTGTGATAACGGCCCTATGTCCCTAGATGAAGTCTGCTGGGGAGGTTTGATAACTTTGTGTGATAACGGCCCTATGTCCCTAGATGAAGTCTGCTGGAGAGGTTTGATAACTTTGTGTGATAACGGCCCTATGTCCCTAGATGAAGTCTGCTGGAGAGGTGTGATAACTTTGTGTGATAACGGCCCTATGTCCCTAGATGAAGTCTGCTGGAGAGGTGTGATAACTTTGTGTGATAACGGCCCTATGTCCCTAGATGAAGTCTGCTGGAGAGGTGTGATAACTTTTTGTGATAACGGCCCTATGTCCTTAGATGAAGTCTGCTGGAGAGGTGTGATAACTTTTTATGATAACGGCCCTATGTCCTTAGATGAAGTCTGCTGGAGAGGTGTGATAACTTTGTGTGATAACGGCCCTATGTCCCTAGATGAAGTCTGCTGGAGAGGTTTGATAACTTTGTGTGATAACGGCCCTATGTCCCTATATGAAGTCTGCTGGAGAGGTTTGATAACTTTGTGGGATAACGGTTCTATGTCCCTAGATGAAGTCTGCTGGAGAGGTTTGATAACTTTGTGTGATAAAGGCCCTATGTCCCCTATAGGGACTAGTTCTTGGTAAACATTCGCAGTTAATTGACAAGTGCACACACATATACATATATATTATGTTCACTGGTTTAAGACGATAACCCGAGATTCACTGTAACACTATACTTGGCTTTATTCACTGTACCACTATACTTGGCTTTTTAACAACTTGATTCAACATTATTTTGGTTCTGTTTAAGGATAATCAATAGATTTCATTTTTATCAAAATACGTAAAGATGTAATAAACTCAAATATGTAATACACAGATGTAAGAATGAGAAAATGTAATTCGGAAAATATAGAAAATGTAATATAGAAAATGTAAGTCCACCTGATGTTTAGGAATTATTCTTGGAGACATGCAAAGTGAAGAATCTCTCTCCATCTCAAACTCCCCTCGGCGGAGCTCTGACGGCTGCGGGGGGTCACAAGGCTGCTGGTAGCCGCGGGCGTCGACCTCTTCCTCCCCCATGCTCTCCGACGTGGATCGCCCCCGCGCCCTGTCCTCGTCCAACTTCAGTATCCACAGCAGGGCGCACAGCCGCACCATGGCACGCTCGTGGCGGGACTGGAGGTACATGTCGAGGGGGTTTATCTCCAGGTGGTTATACAGGCTGAGGGAGGCGCTTAGACTGCATTCATTGTCGTCGCCGCCGCTGGTGGCCGAGTTGGCGTAGTCCGTGTTGGCGTAGTCCGTGTTGGAGCGCTCGTTCTCCGCGGTGGACGACTCACGCCGGGAGTCGAAGACCTCGCTGGAGCCGTCAAGCGAGGACGAGCCGTAGTGTGCTCCGGAGCTGGAGCCGTCCGTCCCATAACTGGCAGCCGCCTCTTTCTGCTGCTGTACCAGATACTGGTTCCGCTTCCGCTTGTTGGGGTGCCACCTCCGGAAGCGGAACTTGTCCTTGACCTTCTCCTTCCCCACCGCCGTATTGATGGTCAACGGGCTGAGCGGTTCCGGAGGAAGGTCTCCGCCAGATGGCGCTTTTTTCCGGCGCGAGAAGAGCGCGTGCGGTGAGAACTTCCATGGGCGGAGAACCATGACGCTGGCATTGGTGACCCGCGCGCCCTCCGTCTTGTCAATAGGACCAGGTCCAGTTCTGTGATAACGATTGGCACACCACAGTTTCCAGGAATGGGCGTTTCTACACTAGTCAGTTATGTACAACTAAACCTGCAAGTCTTCATGGTCTATATTCTTTCCACACAGCTAGATCTATGTCTTTAGTTCTAGAAACACAGACCTTTATAAGTGAACATTGACCAATTCAAACACAGACCTTTATAAGTGAACATTGACCAATTCAAACACAGACCTTTATAAGTGAACATTGACCAATTCAAACACAGACCTTTATAAGTGAACATTGACCAATTCAAACACAGACCTTTATAAGTGAACATTGACCAATTCAAACACAGACCTTTATAAGTGAACATTGACCAATTCAAACACAGACCTTTATAAGTGAACATTGACCAATTCAAACACAGACCTTTATAAGTGAACATTGACCGATTCAAACACAGACCTTTATAAGTGAACATTGACCAATTCAAACACAGACCTTTATAAGTGAACATTGACCAATTCAAACACAGACCTTTATAAGTGAACATTGACCAATTCAAACACAAACCAATCCCTTCAAACACAGAACAGCACACACTAAGAGAGAGGGGGGGGGGGGGGAGACATTCTCATGAATTCCCTTTTAAAAGTGACCAATAAAAACATGCCTATTCCTAAACTGCCTCGGGCTAACACCCTAAATGGAAATCTTTCACAGACAACTTTCGCTGGAGAAATACTAAGACAAATGATACATTCACATACATATACGAAGACGAAGTGCCAAGATAAACACACAACTAAGACGTTATAATCAAAGCTCATAGGGTATTCATATTGTCTCTTTCTCCTTCAGACCCATCTTGTTACTAAAAAAAAATGTGATGTATCTGACGCGTCCAACTTGTTGATAATGGTAACGGATTGACCGTGACGTCACTCAATGAACACAAGTGCCAATAGAGGCCGGACCAAAAAGGCCTCCACAGACTGTATGCTTAACAGAGTGCTAATAGACACGTGCTTTAGCAAATGTGCCAATATAAGAAGGACCAAGAACGACTCTATAGACTATAGACTATAGACCGCATGCTTAAGTACGTGCTAATAGACGCGTGCTTGGCAAACGTGCCCAAAAATTCAAGGCGATACACTAGTGATAAAAACAATAAGTTGCCAATAGACGCAAGATAAAGTAGACGCCAATAAAAATTGTACAACTATTTAATAAAATTTTGTTTATGACAATTCACTGTGGATATTGTTACACTCTCAGTATGATAAGACGGTACGAGAACACATGATAGTCGATGTTAAATAATGTTACATGGAAAAATAGTTTCTATTGACACCCGAGAAGTGAATTTATATCTGTTTGATATATAATAGATTGTGTTGTTGTTGTACTCTCACTGTGTCGGTGTATGTAGTAACTATGTTGTTATACCAAGTATGTAACTCACTGTGTGGTGTATATAGTAACTATGTTGTTATACCAAGTATGTAACTCACTGTGTGGTGTATATAGTAACTATGTTGTTATACCAAGTATGTAACTCACTGTGTGGTGTATATAGTAACTATGTTGTTATACCAAGTATGTAACTCACTGTGTGGTGTATGTAGTAACTATGTTGTTATACCAAGTATGTAACTCACTGTGTGGTGTATATAGTAACTATGTTGTTATACCAAGTCTTTAACTCACTGTGTGGTGTATATAGTAACTATGTTGTTATACCAAGTCTTTAACTCACTGTGTGGTGTATATAGTAACTATGTTGTTATACCAAGTCTTTAACTCACTGTGTGGTGTATATAGTAACTATGTTGTTATACCAAGTATGTGTCTCACTGTGTCGGTGTATATAGTAACTATGTTGTTATACCAAGTCTGTGGATGCAAGTCACTATTGTACGCCAAAATGGAGTGAGGTTAATTCATTAGATGCGACGGAAGTTGTTTTGGAAAACTGTAAAACGCGAAATAAAAAAAAAAAATTGAGCTGTATAAAAATTACAAGCAACACGTAATGTCATCATGACCCAAACTAATGGAGGAAACAGATTTTTAGATAATTATTCCTTTAATGATCTTAATAATGGCTAAAGGAAAGAAAATATAATTCAAGGAAAAAACAACAACTTAAAATACAAGAAGAGAAAGATAATGAAATAAGCCGATGGAATAAAAGAGAGATTGAGAGAGATTTAGAGAGAGAGTGTGAGAGAGAGACAGTGAGAGAGAGAGAGAGAGAGAAGAAAACACATGTGAAAAAAAGAGACAAGAGTTTGAGAAAGGATATAACAAGCGTAAGAGAGAAGTAAATAAAAAGGTAAAAAAGAGAGAGAGAGAGAGAGAGATTGAAAGAGTGAAGGGATTAAAAAATAAAATTTCCTCTCCATCCTTGAACGAATGTAACGAGAGCCAAGAACAACTCGCCGCCATGCTGGTGAAGAACTAAGACAAATTTGTTTGGTCTATCAACCGGAAGTGACGATTGTAAGTAAGTAACGAGATAGCATTACACGGTGAGCAGGGGGCGCGGGGAGGGAGCGAGGGAGGGGGAAAGACCAGGCTTACATTTACGGCTACCCTGATCACATTTTACGCTCAGCTTGGTCGCGGAGCCTGGAGCACAGACCCTCACAAGGACACATACACACACAAACACACACACACACATACAAACACACGGATACAATTACTAGTAGAGAGCCGGGGATGATCGGGGAGCAGCATAAAACCTATCAGGAGAAACTCAAAGAAACAACCGGAAACTGTTGAGACTTGAGAAACTTGACTGTCCAGATGATGGTCATTTCGGAATCATTCCACATCGGGAGAGATTCCATCCCGTGGTCTAAACCCAGGAATGACAAGATCGATAGCCTCGACTTGACGAGATATTTCCACATCAAATCGATCAGCCAATAAATAAATCAATCAGTCTCTTTGATCCGTTACTTTTATCTGTCATTTAGTCCAATCTCTGTCTTTATCTGTCATTTAGTCCAATCTCTGTCTTTATCTGTCATTTAGTCCAATCTCTGTCTTTATCTGTCATTTATTCAAATCTCTGTCTTTATCTGTCATTTAGTCCAATCTCTGTCTTTATCTTAGTAATTTAGTCCAATCTCTGTCTTTATCTTAGTAATTTAGTCCAATCTCTGTCTTTGTCTGTCATTTAGTCCAATCTCTGTCTTTATCTGTCATTTAGTCCAATCTCTGTCTTTATCTTAGTAATTTAGTCCAATCTCTGTCTTTGTCTGTCATTTAGTCCAATCTCTGTCTTTATTTGTCATTTAGTCCAATCTCTGTCTTTATCTGCCATTTAGTCCAATCTCTGTCTTTATCTGCCATTTAGTCCAATCTCTGTCTTTATCTGTCATTTAGTCCAATCTCTGTCTTTATCTGTCATTTAGTCCAATCTCTGTCTTTGTCTGTCATTTAGTCCAATCTCTGTCTTTATCTAACATTTAGTCCAATCTCTGTCTTTATCTGCCATTTAGTCCAATCTCTGTCTTTATCTGTCATTTAGTCCAATCTCTGTCTTTATCTGTCATTTAAAAGTTGAACCTTCTCACGACAGAGGTCACATGACAAGGCCCAGCAGCCTTCGCTTTTATTGCATGTTTATAAACAGTTTTAAATTATTGCACCCAGTTTGCATATTATTTAAGTTTGACTTGAGCCACGCGCTTGTACCGGGTCACCGGGCAACCGGTTCATGATATTTAAAAAAGGACGCATGCAAACAAGAAGACAAGACAAGAGAGTCAGTTCACCAGTAACATCCATCATTAAGACGAGAAGACAAAAAAGACGGATGCGGCCCTAGGGTCGCGAAACAGATGTCCCCCGTAACGTAACCACACATACATTGACACACACACAGGTTGGCAAAGTGTGGAGAGAGAGCACCACGACATGAGTCATTAGCGCTGACACGCGGACACTAAGATCAGACTCTCCCGCCACCTTGACCTTCCCTCCCCCCATCTCCTGCCTTAATCCTATCTCTCTAGCTTCCTGTGCTCTGACCTGAAGTACATCCACGATCCCAGAGTTCATTTGTCTTACAGAACTAAAGACATAGACATTTACTCGCCCCTCTTACAGAACTAAAGACATAGACATTTACTCGCCCCTCTTACAGAACTAAAGACATAGACATTTACTCGCCCCTCTTACAGAACTAAAGACATAGACATTTACTCGCCCCTCTTACAGAACTAAAGACATAGACATTTACTCGCCCCTCTTACAGAACTAAAGACATAGACATTTACTCGCCCCTCTTACAGAACTAAAGACATAGACATTTACTCGCCCCTCTTACAGAACTAAATTCATAGACATTTACTCGCCCCTCTTACAGAACTAAAGACATAGACATTTACTCGCCCCTCCGTTCAAGTAGACAACAAACTTTTGTCTTATAGAAAATATCCCGCCATTACATTAACTACTTTGATACAATATAAACATAGAATTCAAATGAACAAAGAATAACTCAAAGCAAAAGTCTAAGTGATGTCAACAAAAACTTTCAACTTTCTTAAATAACGTATTTCTACATTGAATCCTCTTTTATTTCAACTTTTTCTCCCCAAAGTAGCCCCCCCCCCCCCCCCGTGTTATATTGTTATATTGTTATATTGTACTCCCCTTCCTAAAAAAAC
The DNA here is from genome assembly GCA_949126835.1 of Anisus vortex. NCBI lineage: Eukaryota > Metazoa > Mollusca > Gastropoda > Planorbidae > Anisus > Anisus vortex. Next base: position 33,476,399 of record OX421508.1, read on the forward strand.
TACAACAATTCTACTTGCTTGTCTTGAACCAGGGAACCTGACGGAACCATTCACTTCTTCTCCAGCTAGACCACCTTACTTCATTCTGCTGGATACAGTATGGTCATGCTTGACGTGAAAATCTAACAAAGTAATTCATTGTTCTTTGTGTAAATACCAATAATTCCATCTTATTGTCTGTATGTCTACAGTATGAAACTTTGCGTCATCACTAGGTCACAGCCATTTCTCAAACCGCGGACAGATCTTGCCCCAACGAGTCTATGCAAAGATAAATTGTATCGGCCCCAAAGATTGGGCAAGGATAGATAAATCTGACGAGGAAATGGGAGAATCGATTCTCGTGACCTTTATTTTTTGTTCGTTTTGTTTTTGTTTGTTAATGGGAAACGGACAGTTAGACGCACCACAACACACTCAGACAGACAGACACACACACAGACACACGCACAATGACGCGCAAGTGACAAAAAAACTACAAAGAAAAAAGGTTAATGATGACGCAGTAATTTTACGTTCATCTTTTTTTAGAAAGGGGAAGGGGTGGGGATGATCTGGAAACGTAAATCTGTAGGAAGGTGAAGCAATTCCAGCTAAGCGAGCCCAACAGCCACAATCCCTGCACCGCGAGCCCAACAGCCTCATCAACAACGATCTTGAACAAATGATTGGCCAACGTAGACAACTACGTAGTAGATCACGAGTTTTACAACTTCATTCCGGGACAAAAGGATCCCAGGAAATCTGATGTTGTGTCTAAATGGGTTTCATTGCTTCTTTCAAGTTCTGGCTACGAAATAAACGTCTTTCTTACTGGGAGCTTCCGTAGAATTTATTTATACACCTCTCTAAACATAGGTTACATGTCAAGAAGGTGAAATGGCAAATGTGAGCATTAACAAAATACTCTGTCGAGGAGGTCGCACACACTAGATACAAATTTGGATGTTTTTCTCCTATATAAAATAAAACTAGGTAGACATTGATTTCTCCTTCTCCTTCAGAAAATTGAAATTCTCTATGAAATGTCGTTTTACAATTCCTAAACTTCAAACAGTTCGATGATTTGGTTTGTTAGGAGTTTGGTAAGGTATCGGAGTGCGCGTGTTATTTCATCAATGTTGTGAGTGAATGTCATCTGAACGTGTGTGAAGTTAAGACGGGCATACAATTAAAGCGAATGTGACAGCGTGCAGACGGCGTTGGGGACAGCTGTGTATATGTACTGCCGGATTTGAGAATCCATCGACTGTCTTGTTGTATGTGTTGGTCAATGACTTATCAAGCTAGACGTGTTTGTTTTCTTTTGAATTAGTTACAGTTTCCGTTTGTAAGACAAAGTACTTTGATTTCTTGTATTAGTTAGATAGCCTTGCCCTCACAGTCACCTTATGCAGTTTTACATTTATATTGATTGAATTATTTTTCTTTCTTGTCAAATTTTGCTCAGATAAAACAAATAGGTTAGGCTAGGGTTAGGGTTAGGTAATAAACTTGTGAGTATCAATAATTATTGTTCCATTTGAACAAATACAACAGACGTTGGTAGACATATTTCTGTACGTTTGTAAAGTAGGTCACATAGGCTTAGTCATGACCTACGAACTGTCCTGAAAGAGCAACATAAAAGTTTGGAAGACCAGAGCCACGTCGCATACAATCAATATAGCCACATCGAATAATCTCCCTTTGACTGTTACTGTTCATGTTACTCTAACTAAAAAAATTACACAAACCATTCAATCTACATGGTCAATAAATAAACAATGAAGTATTCAAGGCAATATCATCTATATAAGACAAGTAACCTCCATTTTATTATGAAAACATGCACCATAGCAACACGGAACCCAGTGCAAAGAAAAACGAAACAAAGTTTGCGGAGAAAAAAAAACGATCCCAAATTTTACGCAGCAGAACCAGTCGGGGTTCCAGTTAATGTTGGGGTGACTGGGAATGATACATCGCCAAAGTCCAGCAGCCAACATTAGGTGAACTAGATATTTATAAAGTTAAGGGCCAGAGCTCATCTATCTATGTCAGGCTTTTTGTAGGCCCGTGGATTGGTAATCAGGGCTGTAGAAATGTTGGAGAAATGTTTACTTGTTTACCAATAGTATAGTATTTCGACCTTTTTACAAACAGTATGAAATATTGGGACATTTTTACGAATGCCGAGCGGCAGCGTGGTTGACTGAAGTACCGAAGGTCCTGTGTTCGAATCCTGGTGAAGGCTAAGATTTTTCCCGGGACTCGAGGGTGTCCCTGAGTCTCAACAGCTCTAATGGGTACCTGACATTAGTTGAGGAAAAGTTAAGTCGGCTGGGCATTGTGCTGGCCACACATTTCCTTGTATGCCGTGACCGCTGCTCACAGTCCTTATGATCAATTTGGTCCGATGGGATAATTTACTTCACCAACAGTATAAAAATGTGTAACCGTTTGGCCAATGTGTCTTCAAAACAAAGTCTATTGCTACAACCACTGACCTGGTTTCCATCTGGTAAAGGGTGGGGGGGGGGGGCATACATACATAGCCATAACCAATGAAAAACTTTCCCTAACATTAGTCAGTATATGTTTATGAGTTGTAATCCAACTGATCTTAAAACAAAACACTAGATTCACAAAATCTCCACACAAGCCAGCGTAAATCTGAACAAACACCAGTTCATGAACTTTTCCCGGGCGGGAAACAAAAATCTTCCAAAAAGTAAAAAAAAATTGCTTAAATATTGCCCGAAATTTTTGTTTTGTTTTAATCAAACATTCAATCATTGAATATATTTTTTGTTTTTGTTTTATATCGTTTCTGTCTACATTCCAACATTGGGTTTCCTCTCGCTCTCTCTCTCTCTCTGTGTTTCTTTCTTTCTTATTACACGCTTTCATCTCAGGCCGCTCTCTAAATCAATTTCGCCTTCCCCCCCCCTCCAACCCCGATGTGTTTAACTCTCTTCACTGTTCTGCCCAGCACTTTGGACCTCATCGGCCGTCCTAGAAACTTTCCGGGTAATTTCTCCATCGTATTATCCCCCCTCCTCCTTCTTATTTTCTTCCCTCCTCCATTCCCACAATCCCTCTCTCCTCCCCACTCCCTTTCACCCCAAGATTTTTTTCAGTTCAAACTCTTTACATGCAGACTTTTTTTCTTCTCCCGATGTCCCGATCTTCTTTAAATCCGGAGAATCAGAGTGGATTCACTCCCTTTAGCCGCTTTCTTTAAACTTACACTCTGTCCCACATTACCTCCCCTTGTCTAAAAGTTCTCACTAAGTTCTTGGTAATGACCGCCATTAGAGGCGCCCTACATATTTCACTCAGCCTACCCACACTCCCTCCCCCATTTCACGCTTAGGGAACAGAGAGGTCCTCAAACCCCCCAAAAGGCTTAGTCACTACTGTCGCCGTAGAAGTTAAAACCCCAAATGAAATCCTGCTACATCTGTCTTGAAAACCACCACCAGGCCAACAGGTCCAACACAAATATAGCGCATTCCATACGACAACAAAAAATCAATCAAATACTCAATCAATCAATCATCTATGAAAGCGTGAATAAAAACAAAAATTCCCGCTATGTACGTTTCTTTCCGGGATATTTTTCAGAATGTTTTTTTTCTATTTTCTCCTGTCAATGTTGATCAGAAGAAGAAAAACGCAAATAGACAAAGTCAAGATTGATAACTTTTTAAAATTGCAAGCCTAGAAATATTTTGTTTGTTTGTTTGTTTCAAATGTTCAGGTTTAAGAGTAAACAAACTTAAACATTTGAATGTTTTAAACCAAAGAATACATTCCAATATGGCAGACAAAACTCATTTATCTCATTCTTCTCTCTTAATCTCTTCTTCTGTTTCTCCCTTCTCCGTCTGTCTGTCAGTCTGTCTCTCTCTCTCTCCATGTGAGTGCTAGCTTTTCTTATTATTGGTTTTTCTTACAAAACAAGCTTTAAACCCACACACACACATGACGGAAGGTTGATTGATTTTCACAAATTTTCAACGTCCAAAAACAAAACAAACAAACGGACACATAAAATCACAAAGAAAACAAAATTGCTGATTTAATCTTTGTACAAACATCCATAAACATCTTTGTACAAACATCCATAAACAAATCCGTTTTTTTTTTGTTTTTTAAAAACCAAATCAACTACACGGCATTAGCTGTTAGTTTGTTAACTTAGAAAAGAATGTATGAAGATGTCATAACAAATGGTTTAATGTAGAAGCCAGCGTTTATATTGAAGGAATGTAGTTCTCTCTCTATAAAATCTCATAGTTCCACTAAATCAATGATATAGACTTGTTTGTTGGTCTAATAGAGGAAGGCAACATTAACGGCACCAAAAACACAACTCCAACAACAGAAGAAATCTAATTAATGCTAATATGAAGATCAATAAAAGGAAAATATTTCCACACGCGATTTCTGTATTTTTTTTTTTATTGTTCTATGTGTGTGTGCGTATCAAAGCTAGCCAAGGGAACATAATTAGATTTGCAACAGAGAGACAAACCCTAGAGTTAACTCCCGTGGGAGGGCCAGCTGGTCATTTTGTCCTCGCAAACAAAAACAAATTCAAATATCTACATTTAAAGACACAATAAACAGAGGGGAGGGGGGGGGGGGTGACCAAACTTTTATTATGGATATGTTCCGATCACATGTGGATAAATGATGGATGGATGGATACAGCAAACAGTTTTAAATCAGTGAGCATCCAGAGCAGTGAACACCCATAGCAGACTGAGGTTTTAGAAATAGATTCTATATATAGATTTCTTCATTACATAAACATCCACACATGATCACTTGCCCGTATAATCAATGTACACTTACTGCGAATCATTTCCATCTGTTTAGAATATTTCTTCCTATTGTTTTCTTGTTTCTACTAATACAAGAAATAGCTATATTATATATATATATATATAAATCAACGCTGCATGGGAAATGTTATTAAGACACCGACACACAGAGAAACCGAGAGAAAAGCAAACAATGACCATACTCAGAAACAAGCACATGGACACAAACATAGCCACACACAAACACATTAACACAGACATAATAGCTATGGGCGATAGGACAGAAACATTTCCAAACATAACACGTGAAAAAAACGTTGTTTACAAACTCCATATATTTTCAGGTTCTCTCTAAAAACACCTCACCATGACATTCCTTGGCGAAATCAAAGTTAAGTCTAGATGTCTATATCTATATGATGTCAGCTAGGAGATGACCACTAGACATGACGGCTAGGAGATGACCACTAGACAGCTAGGTCAAATAGAATGTCAAATTATATCATCAACTTCTTTCCATCTCACGTCAACTCGAGTAAAGAACAAAACAAACTCGATACGGATCTCAAACATTGAATAGGAAGTCGTGTGGCGAGACGTGTGTGGCGAGACGTGTGTGGCGAGACGTGTGTGTGTGTGGCGAGACGTGTGTGTGTGTGGCGAGACGTGTGTGTGTGTGGCGAGACGTGTGTGTGTGTGGCGAGACGTGTGTGTGTGTGGCGAGACGTGTGTGTGTGTGGCGAGACGTGTGTGTGTGTGGCGAGACGTGTGTGTGTGTGGCGAGACGTGTGTGTGTGTGGCGAGACGTGCGTGTGTGGCGAGACGTGCGTGTGTGGCGAGACGTACGTGTGTGGCGAGACGTACGTGTGTGGCGCGACGTGTGTGGCGCGACGTGTGTGGCGCGACGTGTGTGGCGAGAACTAGTTGCAGCTATAAGACGTTTATTGCATGGTACCATAAAGAGTATCCGACGGGGTGGGGGAGGGGAGGGGAGGGGAGGGTGTCTTTGCACATTTGGTTTCTTTGCCGTTATTTGCCAGGAAATAAATTCACAAGTAACAACAGGTTTAGTGACAACAGCTAATGAATCAACAGTCAGGTACAACAAGAACAGCTAATGAATCAACAGTCAGGTACAACAAGAACAGCTAATGAATCAACAGCCAGGTACAAAAAGAACAGCTAATGAATCAACTTTGCTGTCAGGAACATCTTTTATTGCTGTTTAAGACATTTTTCACTTTAAGAAAATGATAATATCAACTTGTATTGATAAATAGGAAATGTGCAGAATGTTATCAACGACAGTCTGGTCATGTTATTAAATCCACATATCCCCCTCACTCCCCATAATCTCACCTTTCTAAGCCCACCTCTTTAAAAAAAAAAGTTCTATCTATCACATAAAATGAAAAAAAAAGTGGTATAATTATGTAATAAATCGTTACAATTTGGCAGAGAGGAAAATAATATGGCTGAAGGCTGTCATTTAGATCAGATAAAGAGAGAGAGCGAAGGAAAGAAAAAGAGAATTTAAGATCGAAAGAGAGAGAGACAGAGAGAGAGAGACAGAGAGAGAGAGAGAGAGAGAGAGAGAGAGACAGAATGAGATAGCCGTTAAAAAAGATTTACATTTGCAATCGGCTTACTTTTTTTAGCGCTTGTTTTTTTTCCCCATTAAATTGTGTTTTTTTTTCAGAGAGCTGAAGGAGCTAACTGTTCAAAGAGCTAACTGTTCAAAGAGCTAACTGTTCAAAGAGCTAGAGTCTAACTGCTCATTTAAAAAACTCAAAAGCTAAAAAAAGTCTCATTAAGAATGTGAAAATTAAGCATCGGGTAAAACTCCATTTGATGGGTCACGTGTTAGATCACACAGAAGCACTGGGCAAAGTGATGTGGGAAATTTAAAACTGAACACTTAATGAGTGTCCAGTTATTTCACACTACAAAATGTTGTAGGTTTGTATAAGACTTTACTTTACACAAGGACTTTATGTTGCGGGAAGTTTATTGTTGGTGAACTGGAAAACTTCATGTTGCGGGAAGTTTATTGTTGGTGAACTGGACAACTCCATGTTGCGGGAAGTTTATTGTTAGTGAACTGGACAACTTCATGTTGCGGGAAGTTTATTGTTGGTGAACTGGACAACTCCATGTTGCGGGAAGTTTATTGTTGGTGAACTGGACAACTCCATGTTGCGGGAAGTTTATTGTTAGTGAACTGGACAACTCCATGTTGCGGGAAGTTTATTGTTAGTGAACTGGACAACTCCATGTTGCGGGAAGTTTATTGTTAGTGAACTGGACAACTCCATGTTGCGGGAAGTTTATTGTTGGTGAACTGGACAACTACATATTGCGGGAAGTTTATTGTTGGTGAACTGGACAACTACATATTGCGGGAAGTTTATTGTTGGTGAACTGGACAACTACATATTGCGGGAAGTTTATTGTTGGTGAACTGGACAACTACATATTGCGGGAAGTTTATTGTTAGTGAACTGGACAACTACATATTGCGGGAAATTTATTGTTGGTGAACTGGACAACTCCATGTTGCGGGAAGTTTATTGTTGGTGAACTGGACAACTCCATGTTGCGGGAAGTTTATTGTTGGTGAACTGGACAACTCCATGTTGCGGGAAGTTTATTGTTGGTGAACTGGACAACTCCATGTTGCGGGAAGTTTATTGTTGGTGAACTGGACAACTCCATGTTGCGGGAAGTTTATTGTTAGTGAACTGGACAACTACATATTGCGGGAAGTTTATTGTTAGTAAACTGGACAACTCCATGTTGCGGGAAGTTTATTGTTAGTGAACTGGACAACTCCATGTTGCGGGAAGTTTATTGTTAGTGAACTGGACAACTTCATGTTGCGGGAAGTTTATTGTTAGTGAACTGGACAACTCCATGTTGCGGGAAGTTTATTGTTAGTGAACTGGACAACTCCATGTTGCGGGAAGTTTATTGTTAGTGAACTGGACAACTCCATGTTGCGGGAAGTTTATTGTTAGTGAACTGGACAACTCCATGTTGCGGGAAGTTTATTGTTAGTGAACTGGACAACTACATATTGCGGGAAGTTTATTGTTAGTGAACTGGACAACTCCATGTTGCGGGAAGTTTATTGTTAGTGAACTGGACAACTACATATTGCGGGAAGTTTATTGTTAGTGAACTGGACAACTCCATGTTGCGGGAAGTTTATTGTTGGTGAACTGGACAACTACATATTGCGGGAAGTTTATTGTTAGTGAACTGGACAACTACATATTGCGGGAAGTTTATTGTTGGTGAACTGGACAACTACATATTGCGGGAAGTTTATTGTTGGTGAACTGGACAACTACATATTGCGGGAAGTTTATTGTTAGTGAACTGGACAACTACATATTGCGGGAAGTTTATTGTTAGTGAACTGGACAACTACATATTGCGGGAAGTTTATTGTTGGTGAACTGGACAACTACATATTGCGGGAAGTTTATTGTTGGTGAACTGGACAACTACATATTGCGGGAAGTTTATTGTTGGTGAACTGGACAACTACATATTGCGGGAAGTTTATTGTTGGTGAACTGGACAACTACATATTGCGGGAAGTTTATTGTTAGTGAACTGGACAACTCCATGTTGCGGGAAGTTTATTGTTAGTGAACTGGACAACTCCATGTTGCGGGAAGTTTATTGTTGGTGAACTGGACAACTACATATTGCGGGAAGTTTATTGTTGGTGAACTGGACAACTACATATTGCGGGAAGTTTATTGTTAGTGAACTGGACAACTACATATTGCGGGAAGTTTATTGTTAGTGAACTGGACAACTACATATTGCGGGAAGTTTATTGTTAGTGAACTGGACAACTCCATGTTGCGGGAAGTTTATTGTTAGTGAACTGGACAACTACATATTGCGGGAAGTTTATTGTTAGTGAACTGGACAACTCCATGTTGCGGGAAGTTTATTGTTGGTGAACTGGACAACTACATATTGCGGGAAGTTTATTGTTAGTGAACTGGACAACTACATATTGCGGGAAGTTTATTGTTAGTGAACTGGACAACTACATATTGCGGGAAGTTTATTGTTGGTGAACTGGACAACTACATATTGCGGGAAGTTTATTGTTGGTGAACTGGACAACTACATATTGCGGGAAGTTTATTGTTAGTGAACTGGACAACTCCATGTTGCGGGAAGTTTATTGTTGGTGAACTGGACAACTACATATTGCGGGAAGTTTATTGTTAGTGAACTGGACAACTACATATTGCGGGAAGTTTATTGTTGGTGAACTGGACAACTACATATTGCGGGAAGTTTATTGTTAGTGAACTGGACAACTTCTCACCAGTTTAGAGCATCATGGTTATCAGTGTGGGCAGAAATAGATAAACGTTGAGTGAGTGAGTGAGTGGATGAGTGAGTGAGTGAATAAGTTAGTATGTGTTTGAGTGACAGCGACGATGAGGAGTCTGGCATTGAAATTGTAGAGAAAGAGAAAACAAAGATACAAAGAGAACGACTGAAAAACGAGAAGCAAAAATGTCTGCATTGAAAAAAAAAACCAGAAATAGAGAAAGTAAAATAAAGAGAAATGGAGAGAGAGAGCTGGGCGAGTAAAGAGAAATGGAGAGAGAGCTGGGCGAGTAAAGAGAAATGGAGAGAGAGAGCTGGGCGAGTAAAGAGAAATGGAGAGAGAGCTGGGCGAGTAAAGAGAAATGGAGAGAGAGAGCTGGGCGAGTAAAGAGAAATGGAGAGAGCTGGGCGAGTAAAGAGAAATGGAGAGAGCTGGGCGAGTAAAGAGAAATGGAGAGAGCTGGGCGAGTAAAGAGAAATGGAGAGAGAGAGCTGGGCGAGTAAAGAGAAATGGAGAGAGCTGGGCGAGTAAAGAGTAATGGAGAGAGCTGGGCGAGTAAAGAGAAACAAAATACAGACAGAAAGAGACTTTCATAGTAGGCCTACTGTTAAAAGCTTAATCCTATGACCATGAACACAAAAGTGTGACCGTCTCCAGAGAAATAGATCAGATTAAAACAAGTCAACAAAGCCTTTGTCCCGTTGGGTTTATACGTCGCTGTAAAGTCAATGTGTTGATTTTTTCAGCCTACTGTCACTGATGGCTTCGTGTGTCTCGGAGATTTAGCAGCTAGAAATCATCATTAATATTTCATACAATCCTCTAATCAGAGTCTAATCTATACCTAGAGAGTCTTTCTCTGTCTCTGTGTGTGGGTGGGGGTGAGATAGATCGCCGCATTGGTCAATACCAGTCCATTCATACATTGCGAAACACAAACTGATTACACTGTTACGGTAAGAATTCATTTTTACATACTTACAATTATAAAAACATGAATTCACAAGCTACCGTCCAACCATGACCGCCCCAGGCCACCAATTGGCTCTATGATTGTTTAATATAACAGTTAAACGAGCTGGACGGACCCAGAAACACCAAAATCTAATTTTCTGACTGGTTGTTCGGTTCAAGGCCAAAATAAGAGGAATCAATTGATTAGTTAACAGATAATTATGTTCTATTCTTGTTCAGCCAAACTCCGGTGTCGTTATATTTAATTTCTCACAATTACAAATCAATATATTTTTCTTTTGTGTGTGTGTGTTATATTCTATGCCTATCAGGTTATACAGAGATCAAATATGAAATTAAAGTTTGGTTAAAGGTATCTAAAGGTCTCTAAAGGTATATAAATAATAAAAAAATGTATAGATTTAAAAGAAACAACTAGACGTCAAGCCTCGTGGCCATATTTCTTCCAAATATTAAACTTAGTTAATTAGAACTAGAGAATCTATGACAATAAAACTTTTTGACTCTAAGACTGACCATTGAGCACCTCCACCACCAATCCCGCAACTAAAAATGTTCCAGACTCTTCCATTCTGTTCTTCACTGATATTTATCCACCAATGGACGCAGTAACAACCTGAACAAACAAATCCACTATATGGATATAATGGATAGACAAACATCCTTTAATTAAAAAATTAAAATAGGTTACTTATATAGCGCTTCTTTCTGGACACGCGACCACCAGTGACGTCACGCAAACGTTCAGAAAAAAAAAAAAAAAAACATTTACAAGTTGATATATGCAGAGAGGTGTGTGAGAGCGAGAGAGAGAGATAGAGATAGAGAGAGAGGAGAGAGAGAGAGAGAGAGAGAGAGAGAGAAAATGGGATACCGAAATAGAGAATAAAAAGAGAAAGAAGAAATGAGAAAGAGATATAAAGTAAGAGAGAGAAGAGAGAAAAATCAAATGATATTTACTAGGAAGTAAAACATTATTTCAAGACCAATCTATCATTGACAACAAAACTTTAAAGTTTCAGTTCAGTATTTCAATAGAGTTGAAACTTGAAACTCAATGGAGCGGACATGACTGCCGCTAGTAGTGCCATGACCCATACAGGACCAACTCGTTCAAGAATAAATTCACTTCTCTGAATCTAAAATCACTAAGAAATATTTATTTAAAAAATGAAATGATGACAAGAAAACTTGACAAGTACAAAAACAGCAATCAATATAGACTATGTATAGACTCTATAACTCTATATTGATATTGTAAATTCTCTTTGTAAATGAATAAACAGTTACAAAACAACAAAAAACCAATTTCTTAGCGCTGAGTTTGTGACACTGACAAACAGACTGACAAACAAACTGACAAACAGACTGACAAACAAACTGACAAACAGACTGACAAACAGACTGACAAACAGACTGACAAACAGACTGACAAACAGACTGACAAACAAACTGACAAACAGACTGACAAACAGACTGACAAACAGACTGACAAACAGACTGACAAACAGACTGACAAACAGACTGACAAACAAACTGACAAACAGACTGACAAACAGACTGACAAACAGACTGACAAACAGACTGACAAACAGACTGACAAACAGACTGACAAACAGACTGACAAACAGACTGACAAACAGACTGACAAACAGACTGACAAACAGACTGACAAGCAGACTGACAAACAGAATGACAAACATAATGACAAACAGACTGACAAACAGACTGACAAACAGACTGACAAGCAGACTGACAAACAGAATGACAAACATAATGACAAACAGACTGACAAACAATTCTCGTCACCAGCAGGAGACTCTAAAAGCAACACCAACTTTAAAATAAAACAATAAGTTTGATGTTTCTACGCAGCCAGCGCTGTAGAGTTTAATCAGGCATTCTAGCCAATCAATGGGGTGAGCAGCGTGTGTCACGGTTGAATAACTCTGACCAATACATTCCATTACATGAAATAAAACCAATAATCTGTTGAGAATAAGTATTAAAAAAAAGTTATAGATAGATTATACAAACAGATATTTACTATTTCCTTCTGAAATTACAACAGATAGAACAGACGAACAGCTATTGTTGTTGTTTTTGTTCTACTTTCCTAGAACTCAGAACATTTAGATAAACATCAAGAGCAACAATAAAAACAACCAATGGGTTGGCTGTACTAGAACTGTAGGCGTGGCCACAAAGAAAGGTACTTAACTCCTGCAACTTCCTGTTTGAAATGTACATCCGGCAAATTTAGGAAAAAAAAAAGTTCTATTGCAGTCATCGGTAGATTTTGTGCTAAGCCCAAAATGTCAATGAGGGAGGGAGGGAGGGAGAGAGAGAGAGAGAGAGAGAGATAGAGAGAGAGAGAGAGAGAACAATAGAGAGAGAGAGGATAGAGAGAGAGAGAGAGAAAGAACAATAGAGAGAGAGAGAGGAGAGAGAGAGAGAGAGAGAGAAAGAACAATAGAGAGAGAGAGGAGAGAGAGAGAGAGAGAGAGAGAAAGAACAATAGAGAGAGAGAGGAGACAGAGAGAGAGAGGGGGGGAGAGAGAGAGCAAGACATACATCGAGAAGAATTGAGACATTGAGAAAAAGTCGTGATAGCAACATATATTGAAGATTTGACTAGACGTGTCACCCCATCTAATCTAAACCCTCCCCTCCCTCCCATTCGATATAAGTCCAAAGAATTAGATTGGAGGCGCAGAGGGTAAGATACTGAGGCGCCCAACAAAGTCAATGTGATTCGTGCGGCGCCAAGGGGACTAGGACAGTAAACCCCAGGAATGATCAAACTGGACAAAAACATCGGATTAGGAAGATTCCCAGTGCGGCCTTCAAGTTTGGACAGACCGACCCCCCCCCCCACAGACACACACAAACACACTCCTCCACCGCCCACCATCAACACAATTATTCCATCACTGACTGTTGCCAAATAGTTTCATTGTAAAAGAAAAATTAGAATTGACACAAAACCAATTTCGATCATACAAAGACGATTGAGATTTAAATGCTCGGGGGTCATTCAGTAGCCCAGGGTTCGGCAACCCTTGGAACACAGTGACATTTTAATGTCACAGGGAAAGACTTCCAAAAAAGGCTTTTCACATATATTTTAACTAAATAGTGCGAGCTAATGCATAATTACGTTCAGCCTGTTGGAACAGTGATAACATTAAAACAGTGATAACATTAAAACAGTGATAACATTAAAACAGTGATAACATTAAAACAGTGATAACATTAAAACAGTGATAACATTAAAACAGTGATAACATTAAAACAGTGATAACATTAAAACAGTGATAACATTAAAACAGTGATAACATTAAAACAGTGATAACATTAAAACAGTGATAACATTAAAACAGTGATAACATTAAAACAGTGATAACATTAAAACAGTGATAACATTAAAACAGTGATAACATTAAAACAGTGATAACATTAAAACAGTGATAACATTAAAACAGTGATAACATTAAAACAGTGATAACATTAAAACAGTGATAACATTAAAACAGTGATAACATTAAAACAGTGATAACATTAAAACAGTGATAACATTAAAACAGTGATAACATTAAAACAGTGATAACATTAAAACAGTGATAACATTAAAACAGTCATAACATTAAAACAGTGATAACATTAAAACAGTGATAACATTAAAACAGTGATAACATTAAAAATGTCACTTGGACACACTTGTTGGAAAACCCAGGATCGAATAAGAAAGACACAATTTGAAATAATTTTAAATGGACATCATTCTGAATATTTTGTGTAGGGCGCTCAGATTATAACCGTGATATAATAATTATTAATAACACTTTTGTTTAAAAAAGAATTTAACAAATTAAGCAATGTTGCTGATATATATATTTTTTTAAATCTTTTGGAGGACGATTTCAATTTATACATTTAACTTTTGTGCCGATCGGTTAAACGGCCTAGGAGCGCATAGCGAACAAATATATATACACACACACACACATATATATATATATATATATATATATATATATATATATATAGAAACAGATTAAAGGTAATTATATTTATTGATTGATGATTGGTGAGTTAGAAAATACACAATCTGTATTTTTATGAATGGAAAGTGATCGGGGTAAACACACAAGCTGTAGAGTAAAACCACGGAGCTACTTCAGTAAACACAGCGTTGGGGGCGGGGAGAAGGAAGGAGAGGGAAAGGGAGCTACAGGGTGGGAGGGGGAGCGGATTGCGTGTTGGACATTTTGAAAGACTGGCAATTAATGATGATAGGACAGACACTTTATAGCCGGTCAGTCCAGGTCAACATTACGGAGAACTCTCTCTAACTCTTTCTCTGTGTCTCTTTATGTCTCTCTCTCTTTCACTCTGTCTCTCTCTCTTTCTACAAAGACGTGGATCTACAGCGCTGGCCATTAATGTCCCCGCCTCACTCCCTCCCTCTTGTAAAACTCACAAACACACTCACACACACACATACACACAACGTGAACTCCAGTTCTTGTAATCCCCATTCCCGCTTTTAATGATGGCGGCTAATGACGTGTATTGACTACTTCCGGGAAATGTGTACAAGGTTGTCACAAGCCGCTTAGTTTTGTAGTCCTGTAGATTGGGAGATGAAACTAGAAAACGATACAGAGAAATGTAGAGAGAGAAAGACAGAGAGAAAGAGAGAGACCTATAAACGAAAAACCAAATTAGATTTGCGAAAGATATATATATATATATATAGACAGAGAGAGAGAGAGAGAGAGAGAGAGAGAGAAAGAGCGAGAGAGAGAGAGAGAGAGAGAGCGAGAGAGAAATGGCTAGTTGGCCAGAGGTGAAAGAAAACGTGAACGGAGGATTAAAAAAACAAAAGTATAAAAAAGAGAGAAAGAAATGCCGAAGGATAAATATTTTTTTTGTTTTAAACTGGAAGAAACTTCAACAGCATTAGTTGGCTGGATTAATGAAATGAAAGAGTAAGTGTTTTTACCAGGAGGGGGAGGAGAGAGAGGGAGGGAGGAGAGATAAGGAAAGAGAACAAATAGAGGAGAAAAGAATAAAGAAAGTAGTAAAGAGTAAATGATGGGAGATTAAGGAAATGAAGACAGAGAGTGTGTGTGTGAGAGTGGTATAAAGAGTATGTGTCTTATACAAAGTTGGAAATAGATGATGAGAGTAAGAAAGAAAGAGAACAAATATAGAGGGGGAGGGGTCGAGCCTCACTTTAAATATGCAAGGTGGGCGGGAGGAGGGAGGGTGGCAGAAGAAATAATATAACACAGAGTGATAGAGGGGCGTAGGGTGGGTGTTGGGGAGGGGGAGGGGGAGGATTCCGTTTGTAAACAATCTCTCACACGCAGAGAATATTTAAACACGATAATGAGCTTTAAGAAAATAAAATGTTTCAAAATAATTGAAATAAACTTAACAAACAAACACACACACACAGACAGACACACACAGACAGACACACACACACACAGACACACACACACACAGACACACACAGACACACACACACACATACACACTGGGAAATACAGACAAGCACGCGTGTAGTATTAACAGACCAAATATAAACAAGTAAACAATTTGATGTTGGTCTTCGGTGAACGAGAGCTAGAGAGAGAGAATAAGAGAGAGAGAGAGAAAAGAAAAAGTCAATAAGAGAGAGAGAGTGAGAGAGGGAAACAGAGAGAGAGAGGGAAACAGAGAGAGAGTGAGAGAGGGAAACAGAGAGAGAGAGTGAGAGAGGGAAACAGAGAGAGAGAGTGAGAGAGGGAAACAGAGAGAGAGAGTGAGAGAGCGAACCGGGGGCGGGGAGACTGGGGTGTAGAAAGGATAGCCCGTATTACAAGTTAATGAAGGGGTTAGCGGCATAATTGGGGCGATCAGGTTTGAACAGTTTGAACTCGGAGAATGTGACCAACGGGAACGATAATTGAGGACGGGAAGATGACAGACAAAGGTGCGAGATGATTGTGTAGCCATCACTGCTATAGAACCGTGTGTAGCGAGTAAAAGGGGGGGGGGCTTGGTTTGGAGGGAGAAGGTTTCGAATTGGAGACGCCAAGTCACACCAGTCTAGTTACAAGCGTATTTGAGTTATGAAGTCACAGATGTGGGGCAGCAATTGGCACAACCAATCATCTAAGATGAAAGGGCATCTAATTGAACTACACAAGATTCAAAATACATGTTACACATCGGACCTTGCAGCTATGGTATCGTTATTACATGTTTTCTTTTAGTTCATGGTTCCCACACAGAAGATGCATATTCTAGTATAGATTTACCATGGGTCTAGATTCACCCATGTATACGCCATGCAAGGGGATTGTGTGGCCATCACAGCTACAACAGCCGCATTTTCGCATCTAATTACCCAACCAAGCTAAGCTTAGAGAAATAATTAGATAAGAAAACCAAAAAGATGATTACAGAAAGAAAAAGAAAAAGATTTTAACTCAAGACCTCGGAAATGGGCGATCCAATTACGCTACATCTGAACCACCTATCTACGCAGTTACTGTCTGTATAAAGTCAAAGTATTGAGAATGTAAGCACTAGCTTGTACTAACTATAGGACTACACTAGAAGCGATCCAATTACGCTACATCTGAACCACCTATCTACGCAGTTACTGTCTGTATAAAGTCAAAGTATTGAGAATGTAAGCACTAGCTTGTACTAACTATAGGACTACACAAGAAGCGATCCAATTGCGCTACATCTGAACCACCTATCTACGCAGTTACTGTCTGTATAAATTCAAAGTATTGAGAATCTAAGCACTAGCTTGTACTAACTATATGACTACAATAGAAAAGGTCTAGACACTAGGGCTTCTATTGACTTCTATTAGTGGTTGTGTGAGCATTATATAATAGAATACATTTATGTACAGGCCACGATGGAACGCAATAAATATATTATAACCATTGATTGAATAGACAGAACATTCACCGGAGGACATAAAGATGTTTGCTACCTGCTTGCTTAGTTATGTGTGTGTGTGTGTGTGTATGAATATGTGTTTGTATGTGGGTTTGTATGAGTGTATGTGTATACATAGATCTATGTATGTATGTGTGTGTGTTTAGCTAAACGAGATCATGCTGAGGGCGAATATTTCAAGCCGAGTGGAATAGAGAGCCCTCTCGAGAGTCTGGAGAGTCTGCGTGTGACATCTTTTAGTTCAAGTCAAGCTTCCCAGGAACAGAATAGAAGGAGAAGGATACATATATATATATAGAGAGAGAGATAGAGATAGAGAGAGAGGTAGAACGGGAGAAAGAGAGACGTGCGATAGAGTGAACCAGTTATACAAGATAGAGTCAAAGATTGAAAAATAGAAAGTTATCAATAAGATAGATAGAGAAGGACAAATTAATGAAAGGAAAGTCGTAGGAGGAACAAAAAAGTAGATCTAGGCCCTACACAAAGATAAAGAGAGAGTGAGACAAAGAGAGCGAGACAAAGAGAGTAAGACAAAGAGAGTAAGACAAAGAGAGTGAGACAAAGAGAGTAAGACAAAGAGAGCGAGACAAAGAGAGTAAGACAAAGAGAGTGAGACAAAGAGAGTAAGACAAAGAGAGCGAGACAAAGAGAGTAAGACAAAGAGAGCGAGACAAAGAGAGCGAGACAAAGAGAGCGAGACAAAGAGAGTAAGACAAAGAGAGCGAGACAAAGAGAGTAAGACAAAGAGAGCGAGACAAAGAGAGCGAGACAAAGAGAGCGAGACAAAGAGAGTAAGACAAAGAGAGCGAGACAAAGAGAGTAAGACAAAGAGAGTAAGACAAAGAGAGCGAGACAAAGAGAGTAAGACAAAGAGAGTAAGACAAAGAGAGCGAGACAAAGAGAGTAAGACAAAGAGAGTAAGACAAAGAGAGCGAGACAAAGAGAGTAAGACAAAGAGAGTAAGACAAAGAGAGCGAGACAAAGAGAGTAAGACAAAGAGAGTAAGACAAAGAGAGCGAGACAAAGAGAGTGAGACAAAGAGAGCGAGACAAAGAGAGCGAGACAAAGAGAGCGAGACAAAGAGAGTAAGACAAAGAGAGTGAGACAAAGAGAGTAAGACAAAGAGAGCGAGACAAAGAGAGCGAGACAAAGAGAGCGAGACAAAGAGAGCGAGACAAAGAGAGTAAGACAAAGAGAGTGAGACAAAGAGAGTAAGACAAAGAGAGCGAGACAAAGAGAGTGAGACAAAGAGAGTGAGACAAAGAGAGTGAGACAAAGAGAGTGAGACAAAGAGAGTAAGACAAAGAGAGTAAGACAAAGAGAGTAAGACAAAGAGAGCGAGACAAAGAGAGCGAGACAAAGAGAGCGAGACAAAGAGAGTAAGACAAAGAGAGTGAGACAAAGAGAGTAAGACAAAGAGAGCGAGACAAAGAGAGTGAGACAAAGAGAGTGAGACAAAGAGAGTAAGACAAAGAGAGCGAGACAAAGAGAGCGAGACAAAGAGAGCGAGACAAAGAGAGTGAGACAAAGAGAGTAAGACAAAGAGAGTAAGACAAAGAGAGTAAGACAAAGAGAGTAAGACAAAGAGAGCGAGACAAAGAGAGTAAGACAAAGAGAGCGAGACAAAGAGAGTAAGACAAAGAGAGTAAGACAAAGAGAGCGAGACAAAGAGAGTAAGACAAAGAGAGTAAGACAAAGAGAGTAAGACAAAGAGAGCGAGACAAAGAGAGTAAGACAAAGAGAGCGAGACAAAGAGAGTGAGACAAAGAGAGTGAGACAAAGAGAGTAAGACAAAGAGAGCGAGACAAAGAGAGCGAGACAAAGAGAGCGAGACAAAGAGAGTGAGACAAAGAGAGTGAGACAAAGAGAGTAAGACAAAGAGAGTAAGACAAAGAGAGTAAGACAAAGAGAGCGAGACAAAGAGAGTAAGACAAAGAGAGCGAGACAAAGAGAGTGAGACAAAGAGAGTGAGACAAAGAGAGTAAGACAAAGAGAGTGAGACAAAGAGAGTAAGACAAAGAGAGTGAGACAAAGAGAGTGAGACAAAGAGAGTAAGACAAAGAGAGTAAGACAAAGAGAGAGACTTTAAAAAAAGACTTTAATAAAACACAAGATGTTTAAAATGGGGTATGACGAGGAGAGAGAGCGAGAGAGAAACATTATGTACGGTGTGCCTGATCAATGAAAAAAAACTCAGCAAAACAAACAAATCTTGAATTTGTGAGTTCTCTTCAGTCAACAAAATATGACCATACTGGACCACTTGAGTCAGGAAACAAACGAACTCTACACATCTCTATCTCTGTCTCTCTCTCCTTCTCTCTCTCCTTCTCTCTCTAGTTTTCTTCCTGTCTGCTAGTTTTATAGAACAGGGAAAGGGCCAAGGATCCGATGCTGGATCCGCCAACATGACGAATACAATCGACAATACATCACGCAATAAATGGAATCGACACCGAAGGAAGGGGTATCGTACTTAACGATATTTCCAAGTATATCACCCAGGGACGTAACGTGAGCCAGGCCCGTGTTCTACCAGGCCCGTGTTTTACCAGGCCAGGCCGACAATTTAAAGAAGCCCCAGAAGTCAGTCCACGCTGTGACAACATTCCCAAGTAGTCTTGTTTTCTGGTGATGTTGTGTTAAAGATAAACACAAAATGCAGTTAAAATAGAGGGCGGCGGTGGGTGGTTGAGAAAGTTATCAATGATTCAAATATTATTACACCATTGGTGCCCTGAGGAGGTGGCTATGTAGTAGGTGTAGGGGGCAGAGGCTGGAGAAAGGGCTGGGAGTAGAGAGGGAGGGTGAGGAGGATTTACTAAAATGATAATGAAGTTACAAACTCGGCTGATTTGTTTCCAAGTCAATGCTGGCGTACTGACACACGGACTGGAGAAAGACAGAAAATGAGAAAGTGAGAGAGAGAGAGAGAGAGAGAGAGAGAGAGAATGAGAGAAGAGTTGAAAATGGGTGGGCTAAAGTACACGGAAAATTGACAACAACAATTCAGTTAGGGCTAGTTTTAAAAAGATATTACTAGCTTACGGTCATTTTTATTTCTTTGCAGTTTTACAATTTAATACATTTTATATAGTAGAGTAGAGCATAGTTGTCCAGATATGAACAATAATAGTGTAGAAGAGTTGTCAATATATGTAATATGGTATTACAGAGATGTCCAGATATGAAACACTAAAGAAAAGATATATAACTTTAACTAAAACCGTTTACAGAGCTAACTAGTGTATTTCCCCATCATGCAGTAAACTGTTTACAGAGCTAACTAGTGTATTTCCCCATCATGCAGTAAACTGTTTACAGAGCTAACTAGTGTATTTCCCCATCATGCATTAAACCGTTTACAGAGCTAACTAGTGTATTTCCCCATCATGCAGTAAACCGTTTACAGAGCTAACTAGTGTATTTCCCCATCATGCAGTAAACCGTTTACAGAGCTAACTAGTGTATTTCCCCATCATGCAGTAAACTGTTTACAGAGCTAACTAGTGTATTTCCCCATCATGCAGTAAACCGTTTACAGAGCTAACTAGTGTATTTCCCCATCATGCAGTAAACCGTTTACAGAGCTAACTAGTGTATTTCCCCATCATGCAGTAAACCGTTTACAGAGCTAACTTGTGTATTTCCCCATCATGCAGTAAACCGTTTACAGAGCTAACTAGTGTATTTCCCCATCATGCAGTAAACTGTTTACAGAGCTAACTAGTGTATTTCCCCATCATGCAGTAAACTGTTTACAGAGCTAACTAGTGTATTTCCCCATCATGCAGTAAACTGTTTACAGAGCTAACTAGTGTATTTCCCCCTCATGCAGTAAACCGTTTACAGAGCTAACTAGTGTACTTCCCCATCATGCAGTAAACCGTTTACAGAGCTAACTAGTGTATTTCCCCATCATGCAGTAAACCGTTTACAGAGCTAACTAGTGTATTTCCCCATCATGCAGTAAACCGTTTACAGAGCTAACTAGTGTATTTCCCCATCATGCAGTAAACCGTTTACAGAGCTAACTAGTGTATTTCCCCATCATGCAGTAAACCGTTTACAGAGCTAACTTGTGTATTTCCCCATCATGCAGTAAACCGTTTACAGAGCTAACTAGTGTATTTCCCCACCATGCAGTAAACCGTTTACAGAGCTAACTAGTGTATTTCCCCATCATGCAGTAAACCGTTTACAGAGCTAACTAGTGTATTTCCCCATCATGCAGTAAACTGGAGTAAAAAGAAAATCCATTGGGAATTCCCTAAATTGTCAGCCATGGGATCTTCAAAGAGGTACTGCACCATTTAAAATGCCGGAACGCGGAAACCGGAAGGTCATTTTCTCCTTTTTAATTTAGCCTCGGGGCTCCATAAATCCTTCTCCTGATCAGCGTGGCTCCTGTCAATTACAGAAACGGAGAAGTGTGTGGAAGTGTGTGGGAGTGCCTGTGTGTGGAAGTGTGGAAGTATGTGTGTGTGTGTGTGTGAATGTGTGGGCTGTCCATGGTGGGGGCCCTTTCTTTAAAGAATGCCAGGAGGGATAAACCGGTAGACTTCCGCGCCCGGACACGTTTAAGACGTCCGGGTTAACCGGTGCTCACAGAATGTCTCGGGTGTCTCGACAAAGAGAAATGGTGAAACTGGCGAGGAAATAAATTTAGAAAAACACAATAACAATATAACAATAAATCTAAAAGAAAAACAAAATAGAGGTATTTATAATACGTGACCTGGGTTCAAAGTTCAGTGCTGCAATGCAACGCCCAGTCAGAACTGCCGTGGTTTACACGCGAAATATATCATTTCGCGGTCAAATTAATGTTGTACAAATACGATTCCTAGAAACACCATGACATACTTAAATGTAGGTCAAGATCAAATCAACGGTTAATCAGGGACTCAATAATTCTGTGCGGTCAATGATTTACTATTAGTCTAAAGTAGGTCAACATAAAATCCTAAAAAATCGTCCTCATTATATTGTCGATCAATACAAATTATCTTACATTATTATATACTACAGACGCCCCTTCTATAGAGAACATTTTAGAGTCCTAACAAATTCTTTTTTTTTTTAAAGTAAATTTTTATAAGCCAAGAACAGTCGCTGATGAGCTAGTGGATAGACGTAAATCGAATGATGAAGTAGCCAAATAAAACAGCACTTCAATAGCTCCAGACTGAAACTCATATTCTAACGAGAGTTGGAACTATTCATACGTTATCTAGAACTCCGGATCGTAACTCAAAAGTACCCAAAAGCTGAATGGGGATCTTGCGTTTAAAGTAGGTCTCATGGTGCCCTACATAAGAACAGAAGTAGGTCAGCCTAAAACAACATGACATCATAAACACCATGGACGCCCGCAATATTCCCCCTCCCCCTCTTTTCATCTAGTCTGGGGGGGGGGGGGGAGGGTTAATCTTAGGATATCACAAGATGTCAGGAGAAGTTGGCGATCTCGGCAGACCAACTGACCGTATTAACTGGTGGCCGGGGGCTTCCTTCGTGTTTATGACCAGTTCGGCGATTCAATTAATGTCCAGGCCAGTGGCTAGCACTGGATCGCCCGGAAGACGTTCTGGGGACCCAAAAAAAAAGAGGAGAAATCCGGAGAGGGGCGAGAGTGGATGGTACGTCCGGTGCAATTTGCGACTGTCAGAAGCAATGCTAATCAACCCTCGCTCTCTCTTTTGTATCTGAACAAGTTTATCTAAATGTGTATGAACATTTCTTTCTTCAGCTGTGTTTTTAGATGTTTATGTAAGTTTATCTAGATATGTATGTAAGTTTATCTAGATATGTATGTAAGTTTATCTAGATATGTATGTAAGTTTATCTAGATATGTATGTCAGTTTATCTAGATATGTATGTAAGTTTATCTAGATATGTATGTCAGTTTATCTAGATATGTATGTACGTTTATCTAGATATGTATGTAAGTTTATCTAGATATGTATGTAAGTTTATCTAGATATGTATGTAAGTTTATCTAGATATGTATGTAAGTTTATCTAGATATGTATGTAAGTTGGGGTGGAGAGAGAGGGAGGAGGGGGAGTTGTCTAAACGACATTGAAATGGTTTCTCCCATTCGCAGTTTTCTCTGTTGTTCTAAAAAATGTTCTTGTCGTTTTCTTCTCAGATCGGAATCTTTTAAAACTCGTATATTAAAAAAAAACAAAAAAAAAAAAACAATTATATAAAATAAATTCTTGCACTAAACAGATCATGGTCTTTCTGTTTCTAAACTGTAAAAATTTCTTAGAAATATGGATCATTGTTTAACAGAAAATCTTCTTAAAAATATGGATCACTGTTTAATTTTCTTTCTCAGATTCGAATTTCATTAAACGGTGGATTTCCAGATTTATCTCTAGTTTACAGCCGTGTTGTCAGCGGAGACTTGGGGACAAAAGTAAGGATAATGTGAGAACCATTTTCAATTGCAGTACTACTTCTCCATCTGTAGACACAAAACTCAAAATTAGCTCTCGTTACTCAAAAACCCTCAAACACCCCACCAGCGCCTTCTCTCTCCTACACCCTTGTCCATGCGCGGGCTACCATGAATTGAATCAAGGACCAATCAAACAGTCCAAATATAGTAGAAATTTCCAGCAAGAAACAATCTTCAGTAAATTGAGAAGCGTTGAACAACCAGATCCAATGTCGTCAATTACACTTTTGCTTTAATGGCAGGACTTTCATCGAAATTCCAATTCGTTCCACTTTATTTATTCAGTTAACTTGTTTAGTCATTGGAAAACCTCCCCAGCATTAGTCAACAAATAAACTCAGTGAGAGAGAGAGAGACAGAGAGAGACAGAGAGACAGAGAGAGAGAGAGAGAGAGACAGAGAGAGAGACAGAGAGAGAGAGAGAGTCATAAAATGTTATAGCCAGAGTCATTAAACTTTCAATTCCTCCTGAGTGGGAGATGTTAAAAAAATATTTTAAATCTTCTAACATCTCTACTATTCTCTACTCTTTAATTAAACGGAATTCGACATTCGTGTAATAATAATCAAAGACAATAATGAGATGGACCGCTCGCTTTAATGTGTCTGTTATTTGATGACTCGAATGACTGGAATTCCCGATTTCCTTTTGTGCTGTACACTTACATTTTATTTAATCACTAAGATTTTCTCAAT
Source organism: Anisus vortex (assembly GCA_949126835.1). Classification (NCBI taxonomy): domain Eukaryota; kingdom Metazoa; phylum Mollusca; class Gastropoda; family Planorbidae; genus Anisus; species Anisus vortex. The sequence goes on from OX421508.1 coordinate 33,500,698, forward strand.
GAAAAATTATATACAGCGGAAACCTTAATGCAAACATAGGAGCGTAGAAGTCATTTAAGACAGGCTTATTGGTTGCGCACGAAAAAAAAAGAACATTATATAAGTATAAGCTCAAAATAGTGCAAGCGGTCCATCTTATTATAGTATGTGTAATACTATACAGCTTGGTCAAAGGTCAAATCATTCAATCGTGAATGTAGGCTATATATATATATCTTATCTTATCTTATACATTACAGACGCTCCTTCGTGGTTCGAGTCTAGTCTTGCATTTTTATTAATGTTTTAAATGATGTTAAGTTACTGGTTTTCCTGGTTTGTTCAGGCAACCCATTCCATGCCCGAATGCCACTCGGGAAGAAAGAGTACTTATATGCATTTGTACTCGCATAAGGGACAAGGAAAGTGTTTTTATCTTTATGTTTATCTGAGATTTGCAACAGGTTGTTATTGTGTTGTATTTCTAAATTAGAGTTTAATGCCTTATGTATTATTACTACTTTACTCTTTGCCCTTCTGTCTTCTAGTGTTTCTATGTTTAATGATTTGACTAATGGTGTTACTCTTGTTAATTTGGGAATATTCGCTAGTTATAAACCTTGCAGCTCTTTTTTGAATTTGTTATAATTTTTTAATGTTTTCTTTAGTTGATGGGTCCCATACAGATGCTGCATATTCTAGTATAGGCCTAACTAATGTGAGATAGCATTTTAGTTTTATGTTCTTATTACATTTGTAAAAGTTCCTTTTTATGAATCCTAAAGTTTTGTTTGATATATATATATATATATATATATATATATATATATATATATATATATATATATATAGAGAGAGAGAGAGAGAGAGAGAGAGAGAGTATTTACATTGATTTTACTTCCGGTGCACTTGACCAAAACATGTTTATGCATCGAATGAAATCGATTTAGTAAATAAATTTAATAGGGAACCTATGTACTTAAACAATAGATTTAGTCGGTATAAACAAATCATCGTTTCTAAATATGCGTACAGACACACACATTTCATGATCTAAAACCATTGTCAAACCCGAGATGTGTTTATATCTCTCTTTAGGTCCAATGTATTACAAAACTATAAACAGACGAATTGTTGACTTGCAAATTCTAAAAACGCCATCGTTAGCCAGAGTTTTTTTTTTCCTTTCTTTTCATGACCCAGTAAATGTGAAACTGTGAAGAACTACCCGATGGCGCTAATTAAAGAATATTCCGCTATAGTCACAGGTCACAGTGAACCCTTCAGACGACCGTACCGCACGCCATTGCTAGTTCTTGCTTTCTTATAAATCGTTATTATTAGGTCAATATAATCGCTGCCATGGACAGCGACATGTTCATTACTTCAGGAAAAACAACAACTGAATCTCAGGGTTTGAGTCAAAAAATAAGAAAATGTGGAAAAAAAAGTCAAATCGAAGGTGATAAATATATGACGTCATCAAAGTGTGTGTGACTCATCATCAGACAGTAATTATAACACAGAAAACGTCATCAATGTGTGTGTGACGTTTAATCAGAGAATAAATATACCACAGAAAACGAGGTGAGGGGAAAAGAAGGACGCGTGGTTTTCGTAAGATTCTAGTCGAAGTGACGTCGTTTCCAACCGCTTAAGCTCGAATTGGCACTGTACATAAAATCGGGAACGGCTCTAGGGATTTTGACGCCCTAGCTAGGTCCTAGGCGAAAACAAATTCTGCGCACTCATTAAAGTGCCTTCGGCGGGCAGAAACTGAGTAGTGTTAGGGCATACTTTCCTTTTCTTTTCTAAGACAATCTAAATAAAATACACATGTACCCTTGGCCTTTCATTACCTTAGTAATTCGTCTTCCTATGCTAGTAGCGCGCAGAAGTACTCAACTTTAATTAGTTTATATTTTTAAATCCCCAAATAAAAAAAAAAATCCTCAATTATTTGCCGCCCCCCCCCCTCCAATTTTTTGCGCCCTATGCGGCCGCCTATATATGGACATGCATAAAGAACTCGTTTCATTCAGAAACATACAAGTTGTTTCTATTACAAGTTACAAGTAGTCTACAGCTAAAGGAAAATATAATGAATATATATCCCCCCCCCCCTCTTTTCCAGTAAGCTTCTTGCACTGGCTTGGCAAAATCAATCCATCAATACATTTACATGAAAAGTTCCTGGAATAATAATAAGTCTAACGAGGGATCAGTGTTTCTATAAATAGCTCCAATGAGCTGAACATGTTCCAATGTGAGACAACTCTCAATATGGAGAGAAACGAAAGTTAAATCAAACACGCGCTTTCTATGGGAGTCAAATATGGCGGGAAATTAAGTTTTGATCCCTTCGTAAAGTTAAGTCCAGGCCTGAACCTTTTCTTTTAACGTTTATCTACGGGGTTATTGAAACAGTATCCAACATTAGCCGTGGTCAGAAGAGACACGGGGATTGTATGGTTAAGCTTTCTCCCATTAATATCAGGTAAGTATTAGCCCTGGGTGGTAGCGCTCCAGAACATCCTTTGAGGTTTCCACCTAGATTCGAACAGCTATCAAAACCCATAACGTTAATAAATGCTAGAGTTTAAAAACTCGTGTTGTAAGTGTATATGCTCGAGTATCATAGATCATGAGTATCATAGGGCTCGAGTATCATAGATCATGAGTATCATAGGGCTCAAGTATCATAGATCATGAGTATCATAGAGCTCGAGTATCATAGATCATGAGTATCATAGGGCTCGAGTATCATAGATCATGAGTATCATAGAGCTCGAGTATCATAGATCATGAGTATCATAGAGCTCGAGTATCATAGATCATGAGTATCATAGAACTCGAGTATCATAGATCATGAGTATCATAGGGCTCGAGTATCATAGATAATGAGTATCATAGAGCTCGAGTATCATAGATCATGAGTATCATAGAGCTCGAGTATTATAGATAATGAGTATCATAGAGCTCGAGTATCATAGATAATGAGTATCATAGAGCTCGAGTATCATATATCACGAGTATCATAGAGCTCGAATATCATAGATCATGAGTATCATAGATCATGAGTATCATAGATCATGAGTATCATTGAGCTCGAGTATCATAGATAATGAGTATAACAGTACAGTCTTAAAGTCGTTTTTTATCTATTAATAAGTCTCTGTGTATCCCCGTCTCTGGCTGTTGACCAGGAAACAATAATGTCAATACACTACATGAGACAAACCTGACACAAATATTGATTCATATACACATGTGATATGAATAGAACTTCCGGAAATAAAACTCGGATTTATATAAGAGCACTGAAAAAAAAAAAATTTATGAAATTTTCTGATATTTGTGAAGGATCAGAGAAATATTGAAGTAATGAAACATTTTTGTAGTATCTTTTTATAATGTAACTATTTCAGCATCTTACTAACACTATAATAATAATAGTTCTACTATTCAATAAAGTACAATGCATGCATTCAAAACTGAACTGCTTAAAATTAGAAACACATTTGTTTTGTAAGTTATTTTCGATTATTAAAATCCAAAACAGTTGTGTTGAGTAAATAGAGCTCCGACGTACTCACAATTCTAGAGCGTTTATTACAAGAAAAATATCCAAGGACAAAGGGAGGTAAGTCTAACTCATCTTGTTATAAGAATACCGGAACGGGCCAGTTTTAATTTCCTCTCTGGTCAACTAATGGTCATATAATACAAGTCTCGGTGTTCTACAAACAGGCACTGCGTGTCTCACCCTCCCCAGCCCACCTTTAATGCCCGGTAGTTGTGTAACCCAGACAGTCTACTGACTGATCAATACGTCAGATGGCCACAGATCGATGGGCTAGCCCTCCCCCAACACTCAAACATCCCCCCACCTACCCCCCCTCCATAGCCATGTTTGTCTGGTGTCTTCAATGTTGTACAGTGTAAAATATTTTATCCAGCACCAGATCAGTTTATGACACGAAGTCTAATAGATTTAAGTTCGAACCAGGCAGATAAATCAATAGAAAAAAAAAACTTGTAACAAGTAGGTCAGACCTGGCCATTTCCTGGTAGAACTCACCATTCGTTAAGCTGTTCCGGTCAACCCCCCCCCCCGGTCTGTAATGAGCATAGTCTTACATAGACACAACCACACAGTCAACATGATACCAGATGTACCAGTACAACTTCAGTCAATGTAACCAAAGTTACTTATTACAAAATTATAACTATGGTAGTGGTCGGAAACTGTTTGATAATAGTCACGTTTGCCAAAGTAGGAATTCTAATTCATTAAGCGTGCTAAGAGCCTAAAAGAGCCTAAAAATTATCCCGCTCTAGAACTCAATTTCTAATAGAAAAGACTTAAATAACCTTTTTTTTTCGTTGGGTCTTCCGCGTGCCAATGCAAATCGTCTGCGAGCCAAGTCTAGCACGCGTACCGTGCGTTGCCGATCCCTCGTGACATTCATTTAAGAAGACAAGCTATAATGAAAGCGTTGAGGAAGTAATCTTACCATTGTAATTTACTAAGTAAACAGAGGGCTCAAACAGAATGAAGTAAAGGTTACAGGTAACTGTTCAGGTGATCATTTTTTGTACATTGCACAAATATTTTCCAAGCCATTGAAAAACTGCCACATTTTCAACTTAAATAGAAAATACTAGTAAACAAAGTCAGCTGGACACAAGATGAAACAAACAGAAATTCACAAGGGACAGTGAAACGGATAAATTATTAAAGAATCGATGGCAAGCTAGATGAAATGAGGCTACCTCCACAGGGCAGGCCTAGGTTTCGCTACATCTAGCAATAAAGAAATTTGAAAAAAAAGTTTAGCAAACAAAAATAAGGTAAAGCGCTCCGGAGTTGTGCGCTCCGGAGTTGTGTATCGATTTAAAACTGGCGTATTGTGTACGGACTCTTTCAGAATAGCTAGAAGTGAAGAGAAAATTGATTGGTGGCAGCGGAGAGGACTTTAAGACTGTACTGTTATAATGATGACTGCTAGAGGGGAATTTAAGACTGTACTGTTATAATGATGACTGCTAGAGAGGACTTTAAGACTGTACTGTTATAAGGATGACTGCTAGAGAGGACTTTAAGACTGTACTGTTATAATGATGACTGCTAGAGAGGACTTTAAGACTGTACTGTTATAATGATGACTGCTAGAGATGACTTTAAGACTGTACTGTTATAGTGACCCCTGCTATAGAGGACTTTAAGACTGTACTATTATAGTGACCCCTGCTATAGAGGACTTTAAGACTGTACTGTTATAGTGACCCCTGCTATAGAGGACTTTAAGACTGTACTGTTATAGTGACCCCTGTATTTTGTTTATTTTTTTGCATAAAACCGACGAACATCCCTTGTGTTCAGACGAGAAGTTGTTTGATCGGGCGCCATCTTTGCCTAGCCAATCCCATGGTAGAGATTAAATAACTATTACATCCCCAAACACACACACCAGCTAACACACACATATATACACAACACAAAACACACACACCAGTTAACGTTAACACACACATTATTCATATTTTAAGTCATGTAAAAGTAGGACAAACCGTTTCCTCCAAGTCTTTTGATGGACTGTGTGTGGCCAATACATTGCCCAATAATCTGCTGTAAAAAGATGTTCTAGAACAGGGGTCGGGAACCCAAGGATTGCGAGCCAGATGTGGCTCTTTTGATGGCTGCATCTGGCTCGCAGACACATGTTCGATTTTTAAAAAAAATATCTTTTTTTAGACTTTTTGAACTACATATTAATTGCATATTAATATTTCATTCTTCAAATGAGCTAAAGCCTACTGCAGCTCAGCATCAGAAGAATTCAGAGACATAATTATTGTACTTTTAGTGTTGAAATTACACAAAATGCACACATTTACTTGAATTTTTAGTTTTAAACATAATGTATGGCTCTCACAGAATTACTTTTTAAAATATGTGGTATCCATGGCTCTCTAAGACAAAAAGGTTCGCGACCACTGTTCTAGAAGTCTTATAAGAAAGTCACACTGCTTACAGAAGTACACGTCATAAAGTAAAATATACAAGGGGGATAATCTAGGATAGTAAAAAGAGTTTTAATGTAAAAACTAATCAGTGAAATGTATTTGCACAAGTCAAGTATTACATCATTGTTTTCATTGAGATCCAATGGATCTTATAATAGAATCAAATCCGAATCATCCAAAAGGAACAACAACTAGCTGTGGCATTTTTATCACATGATATCAATATTGATGTAGATATTCCATACATTCATATATCAAGAAAGTCTAAACACTGCCACTGGGACAAATCAGCTACAACAAACAGGACAAGGGAACAGGAAACATTTTTTCATGCCTCCGACATAAGCGAAAAAACATGTCCAAGGACCATAGTCCAGATGCTTAAACAACATCGCCCATTCACGCGGCTTCTAACTTAATCATTAACCGACCAGACCTGGAATGATAAGGTCATTGTCCTAAAAGACTACGAGACAGCGGGGCATCGTTAATAGCAGGACAATGGACTGTGGACAAGATCTGACCTGACAAAGGAAATAACATCTTGACACGGTGGTAACAAAAGGAGGAGGAATAGTTTCTGAATTCATACAATTGTATCTCCCATAGATCTAGTAAATGGCATTCCAGAATAAACAGGTCTAAGTGCTCAGAAGTAATTCTAACAGTATGCGATACATTAAACTATTTATCAATATGCTTTCAATGAGTTTTTCACCCTTTCAGAAATATGGTAGGCCTACATCTAAAAAAAATATTGCATTTATCATCGCAATAAATTTTAAAACAATTCTGAATATTTCTTTGCGAGAAATTGTGTATTCCAGTTGACTTAATTCAGTGACCATGTTAACCATGTATGGTGTGACCATGTGGCCAGAACGATGCTCACGAGAGAAAATGTCGACGATAATAATGGCAGGAAATGAGAAAGATGTTGGCTAGAGGCTATAAAGAAACTTCATTACGTCACAAGCTACTAGAGATATTTCAACAGAGAAGACTATTGTAAGTAGAAGATGTACCGGTACATATTTCTGATTAATTATGGCTTAGCGTTGGTAGTTTTAATTGTAACGAAACGAAAAGCCCACTTTACATCTCTTCGATGGTCTAATCCTTAAAAAAAAATAAAACACTTTATCGGATTTTATATACAGTGTTTGTGAGTTGTGAGTACACCAAGCTGTCAATACAATAGAAAGTTTGGTTGTGTATTGATTTGTTACATCGCCTCCATGGCTAGATCTACTCTGCACTAAAAAAAGATGGGGTAGGGGGGGAGGAAAGGGAATTTTAGCAGACAGAATTGTTGACCACAACGATCAGTTTGGCAACGACAATCAAGGGTTCCAGACAAACCATCTTTCATTTTCACTACTAGCAGACGACAGTAATTTCAGTCTTTCAATGTACAGACAAAAGCGAGAGATGGAACAGAATGCTGAACTGGAATAAAACCGTCAATCTTAGCTATAGTAAAAGTAAAGAAAGAAATGTAAAAAATATAGAAAGTAAGAAAAGAAAGACTCATTATGGGAGATGGAAATGTAAGAAAAAAAGTAAGGAAATGAGAAAAGAAATGAGAAAAGGAAAAGAAATGCCCAAAAAAAAAGTCAAAAGTTACAATCTTCTGCTCTACGATACAGTCAGTAGTATCGATACCACAGTTGTCGTGACTGAAGGATCTGAACCGATACAGAACAAACTACATTACAACTCTCTCTCTCACTCTGTCTATCTCTCTGTGTCTGTCTCTCTCTCACCCAAAGTTTAAAATAGACACAATATATTCTTTTGCGATTTTCTTAGACTGTAACACGGGTAACACAAGTAATGCAGAAAGAAAAACTAGGCTACTCTAGACGAGTGGTCGGCAAACTACGGCACGCGTGTTTTTTAGACTTGGTACACAAAGCGTTGTTCAATGGTACGCAGAAAAACCCTTACAAATTCAATTGAAGACACTTCTACAAGAAATTTAGTGCTAGAATATTTAGGCTGTTGGCACGCTGAATGAATTATAAATCCTACTTTGACACACTTTTATTTAAAGGATTCCGACCCTTGCTCTAGACTTTTAGAAAAGTTAATTTTAACAGTTCAGGGGCGGGCGATATATCGTCATAACATGGAGGCACAAACAACCACCTAATAAAATAGTAAATATTCCGCCAACTGCACTTATAAAACAAATGCCCTAGCCGCTGCCACACTATAACAGAGCAGAGATCGGCAACCTACGCAACGCGTGCAAGAATCGGCATGAATGTCTTTTTTTATTGGCACGCGATGGACCCTCCCCCCCCCCCCCCTCTCCAAAAGACACTTTATCACTCGTCAACAAGAAATGTAATGCTAGAGCAGTATTGCTTTTAGGCTGTTGGCACACTAAATAAATGTTAAAAATCTACTTTGGCCTATAATTATCAAAAGTTGCCGACCCATGCTCTAGAGGGCGTATAATTGAATTACGAGTGTGTAGAAGATTATTCGTAACTCCAACGCGCCTCACTCCCCCACCCCAACGGCTCCTCACCCCACCCCATCAGCGCCACACTCCATTCCGTGTGAGACTACATAAACTCTCATCCCTAAGAGCCTAGTCGGGGAGGGGGCGGGGGAGGGCAGAACACTCGGCAAACAAAAGATCATCTCTGATGTAATTACAGTTAAAGACATCCATTCGATATTCACTTTTCCTGAGCGGACAAAAATCGTATTCGATTACCTTGCTCTGTAAATGTCTTGAAGCAATAATCAGCAAATTTTTTTATTTTCCTTTTTTAAATTTCATGAGCGTGTAAATATATATATGGCACCGGAGGGTTAGGTTCCAGAGCGAGTCCTTAGTATGTCTTCTTTATACAAGAAAAAGTTAAAAAAAAAACAAATTTCTAAAGTTTTATGACCACGACCTGAAATATAGGAACTGGTGATTGCGTCTTAAACATTCAGATTGAGTCTTAAACATTCTCAGACTGGGTCTTAAACATTCAGATTGAGTCTTAAACATTCTCAGATTGAGTCTTAAACATTCTCAGATTGGACCTTAAACATTCTCAGATTGGACCTTAAACATTCTCAGATTGGACCTTAAACATTCTCAGATTGGACCTTAAACATTCTCAGATTGAGTCTTAAACATTCTCAGATTGAGTCTTAGACATTCTCAGATTGAGCCTTAAACATTCTCAGATTGAGCCTTAAACATTCTCAGATTGAGCCTTAGACATTCTCAGATTAGACCTTAAACATTCTCAGATTGGACCTTAAACATTCTCAGATTAGACCTTAAACATTCTCAGATTGAGCCTTAAACATTCTCAGATTGAGTCTTAAACATTCTCAGATTGAGCCTTAGACATTCTCAGATTAGACCTTAAACATTCTCATATTGGACCTTAAACATTCTCAGATTGAGTCTTAGACATTCTCAGATTGAGCCTTAGACATTCTCAGATTAGACCTTAAACATTCTCAGATTGAGTCTTAAACATTCTCAGATTGGACCTTAAACATTCTCAGATTAGACCTTAAACATTCTCAGATTAGACCTTAAAAATTCTCAGATTGAGTCTTAAACATTCTCAGATTGGACCTTAAACATTCTCAGATTGGACCTTAAACATTCTCAGATTGAGCCTTAAACATTCTCAGATTGAGCCTTAAACATTCTCAGATTGGACCTTAAACATTCTCAGATTGGACCTTAAACATTCTCAGATTGAGTCTTAAACATTCTCAGATTGGACCTTAAACATTCTCAGATTGGACCTTAAACATTCTCAGATTGAGCCTTAAACATTCTCAGATTGAGTCTTAAACATTCTCAGATTAGACCTTAAACATTCTCAGATTGAGTCTTAAACATTCTCAGATTGGACCTTAAACATTCTCAGATTGGACCTTAAACATTCTCAGATTGGACCTTAAACATTCTCAGATTGGACCTTAAACATTCTCAGATTGGACCTTAAACATTCTCAGATTGAGCCTTAGACATTCTCAGATTGAGCCTTAAACATTCTCAGATTGAGTCTTAGACATTCTCAGATTGAGCCTTAAACATTCTCAGATTGAGCCTTAAACATTCTCAGATTGAGCCTTAGACATTCTCAGATTAGACCTTAAACATTCTCAGATTGAGTCTTAAACATTCTCAGATTAGACCTTAAACATTCTCAGATTAAGCCTTAGACATTCTCAGATTAGACCTTAAACATTCTCAGATTAGACCTTAAAAATTCTCAGATTGAGTCTTAAACATTCTCAGATTGGACCTTAAACATTCTCAGATTGGACCTTAAACATTCTCAGATTGAGCCTTAAACATTCTCAGATTGAGTCTTAAACATTCTCAGATTGGACCTTAAACATTCTCAGATTGAGCCTTAGACATTCTCAGATTGAGCCTTAAACATTCTCAGATTGAGCCTTAGACATTCTCAGATTGAGCCTTAAACATTCTCAGATTGAGTCTTAAACATTCTCAGATTAGACCTTAAACATTCTCAGATTGAGTCTTAAACATTCTCAGATTGGACATTAAACATTCTCAGATTGGACCTTAAACATTCTCAGATTGGACCTTAAACATTCTCAGATTGGACCTTAAACATTCTCAGATTGAGTCTTAAACATTCTCAGATTGAGCCTTAAACATTCTCAGATTGAGCCTTAAACATTCTCAGATTAGACCTTAAACATTCTCACTAGAAATTAACAATGAAGAGTAAAACAAATGTTATTAAATATAAAAAAAAGTATTTCTGACAACATGTACAAGTTAAATTTTTTAATAAGATTCTATCTTTTGATTGGTTGGAACAAAGAAAAGTTAACTCTAACAATTGAGTCAGGTCAGATTTCAGTTCAAGGTCAACAGGTCAATCCGTGGGAAACAGAAACACATGTGTAAATAAAAGACATAAATTAGAACAAATACACCAATATACACATGAGAACAATCAGTGACATGCCACACAATATAGGTCATGATGAATGTACAATCTGGCACAGAATACAGATTACATGTTGCGCATATTTTAGGCCATAGATAATGTGCAATCTTGCACAGAACATAGTTAATCAATAATGTGCAATCTGGCACAAAATAAACGTCATCAATAATGTGCAAGCTGGCACAGAATATAGGTCATCAATAATGTGCAAGCTGGCACAGAATATAGGTCATCAATAATGTGCAAGCTGGCACAGAATATAGGTCATCGAGATAGCGAGATTTAACTTGTATAACTTTTCTAAATGTATGACACATTGGGTTATGATTATAAATACATTTGCTATGTCCATTAAAAGCCTTACTTGTGTATATAGAGCATGGATTATTGAACGCGTTTTTATATCCTCATTGTACAATCTATAGTGTAAATAAAACATTTATTTATAATTTATAGTGAACTGTATATTATTTATTTACAAACACACACACACAGGCCCTCACATAAACAAACACAGTTTAACATTGAAGGCTACAACACACCATAGCGAACTGTAATCACAGCTTGTTTCCGGCTTATTGTTGTCATAGAGATTTCTTGTTGTCATAGAGATGTCTTGTTGTCATAGAGATGTCTTGTTGTCATAGAGATGTCTTGTTGGATGTAAATATGGGAAAGGGGGGAGGGGGACAAATACAAAAAAGTTGGTGGCCCAAGATTGAAGTCCTTGGTTCACTGGTAATAAAACAACTACAACACACGAAGGTATCTTACACGCCACGTAATCCCATTGCACGTTTTCTTTCATCCACTTTTTTTCTATCTTTCTTTCTTTCATTACAATATTATCAAACATAACAGAACTCCATGTTGTTACAATCATTAAATGAAGTGAAGAAAGTGAAGTAAGAAAGAAAAGAACGATGTGTAAACTAAACATTTCACAAGGCACAACCAATTTACTACAGACGCATTTAGCAGGTAACTCTCAAGTCAAGTATCCAACTTGTTGAATAGCACCACACAATCCCGTGGTATAAATTAGAAAACAAACTTTCAATAAAAAAATCCACAGCACCACTAAATATAATTGATAAATCCCCACTGTGTGTTACGGTCTACGTTTGAAGGTCTACAATTTACTATAAACACAAACACCAAACTAGAAACCAAGGGAAACAACTTCCGACCACGTGACACAGGGACAGCCTGAACTCTGGCATCGTGAAAAGCCCACCGTATCTCTTTGTCTTTATGCCGCGTGGCGGGGCGCTCGGCCACTCCCCCCGGCATCGCCTGCTCACCCAGCCGGTCTGCCAGGCACCCTTCCCCACCCTCCCCACGAAGAAGTGGCAGAAGAGTGGAATTGGGGGGGGGGGGTCGGTTAACGCAACAGCGAAGAGGAAAGAAGGAAAGAAATAGTAATAATCCTGTCAGTCAATAGTCTTCCTAATAGAGTGAAGAAATGAAAGGTTTGTGGTTATAAAAGGAAGAGGCTAACAACTAATGAAGGCTTTGATAAAAACAGAAAATAAGCTTTAACCTACAGCCAACAATCACACAGGACATAACAACTATAGAGACCTACAGCCAACTATCACACAGGACATCACGACTATGTAGACCTACAGCCAACTATCACACAGAACATCACGACTATATAGACCTACATCCAACTATCACAGAGGACATCACGACTATATAGACCTACATCCAACTATCACACAGGACATCACGACTATAGAGACCTACAGCCAACTATCACACAGGACATCACGACTATAGAGACCTACAGCCAACTATCACACAGGACATCACGACTATAGAGACCTACAGCCAACTATCACATAATACATAACTATATATAATATAGGCCTAAAGCCAACTATCACAGAGGACATAACAACTATATAGACCTACAGCCAACTATCACAGAGGACATAACAACTATATAGACCTACAGCCAACTATCACAGAGGACATAAAAACTATATAGACCTACAGCCAACTATCACAGAGGACATAACAACTATATAGACCTACAGCCAACTATCACAGAGGACATAACAACTATATAGACCTACAGACAACTATCACAGAGGACATAACAACTATATAGACCCACAGCCAACTATCACAGAGGACATAACAACTATATAGACCTACAGCCAACTATCACAGAGGACATAACAACTATATAGACCCACAGCCAACTATCACAGAGGACATAACAACTATATAGACCTACAGCCAACTATCACAGAGGACATAACAACTATATAGATCCACAGCCAACTATCACAGAGGACATAACAACTATATAGACCTACAGCCAACTATCACAGAGGACATAACAACTATATAGACCTACAGCCAACTATCACAGAGGACATAAAAACTATATAGACCTACAGCCAACTATCACAGAGGACATAACAACTATATAGACCTACAGCCAACTATCACAGAGGACATAACAACTATATAGACCTACAGCCAACTATCACAGAGGACATAACAACTATATAGACCTACAGCCAACTATCACAGAGGACATAAAAACTATATAGACCTACAGCCAACTATCACAGAGGACATAACAACTATATAGACCTACAGCCAACTATCACAGAGGACATAACAACTATATAGACCTACAGCCAACTATCACAGAGGACATAACAACTATATAGACCTACAGCCAACTATCACAGAGGACATAACAACTATATAGACCTACAGCCAACTATCACAGAGGACATAACAACTATATAGACCTACAGCCAACTATCACAGAGGACATAAAAACTATATAGACCTACAGCCAACTATCACAGAGGACATAACAACTATATAGACCTACAGCCAACTATCACAGAGGACATAACAACTATATAGACCTACAGCCAACTATCACACAGGACATCACGACTATGTAGACCTACAGCCAACTATCACACAGAACATCACGACTATATAGACCTACATCCAACTATCACAGAGGACATCACGACTATATAGACCTACATCCAACTATCACACAGGACATCACGACTATAGAGACCTACAGCCAACTATCACACAGGACATCACGACTATAGAGACCTACAGCCAACTATCACACAGGACATCACGACTATAGAGACCTACAGCCAACTATCACATAATACATAACTATATATAATATAGGCCTAAAGCCAACTATCACAGAGGACATAACAACTATATAGACCTACAGCCAACTATCACAGAGGACATAACAACTATATAGACCTACAGCCAACTATCACAGAGGACATAACAACTATATAGACCTACAGCCAACTATCACAGAGGACATAACAACTATATAGACCTACAGCCAACTATCACAGAGGACATAACAACTATATAGACCTACAGCCAACTATCACAGAGGACATAACAACTATATAGACCTACAGCCAACTATCACAGAGGACATAACAACTATATAGACCTACAGCCAACTATCACAGAGGACATAACAACTATATAGACCTACAGCCAACTATCACAGAGGACATAACAACTATATAGACCTACAGCCAACTATCACAGAGGACATAACAACTATATAGACCTACAGCCAACTATCACAGAGGACATAACAACTATATAGACCTACAGCCAACTATCAGAGAGGACATAACAACTATATAGACCTATATATTTTTTTTCTCCTAGCTAGTAGTTGGTGCTTTGTATAATGGGGAGTAAAATAAAGGGAGGGGGGGGGGGGAAACTTTAAGACAAGATTGTCATGAGTACAGGACTATTGCTCAAATTAAGGAAACCAATAAGGTGAATCAATGTCAAGAGATTATAATTTGACGCAAATGCTAAGAAAAACTGAAGAACTATTCACGGTTTATGTTGAGATTTGAGATATATCACAATTTGTGACATAAGGATTCACTTCTTAATGAAAGTAACAAGTTCAAGCAAATACTGGATTGAAATGAGTTGTAATATTCACTCCCACACAACATTGGAAAACCTAATAAATTTAATATGTTCAATATTTATCAAACCTAGACATGGCGAGATGTTCCAATTTTGTAGACAATTGTTTGTGTGGCTGTTTACATTGTGCGGCATATAGAATCTAAACTTGTAGGTAAACATTTGTTACTTTGTTTAAATCTAAACATGTTTCTAAAATTCCAAACACACAATGAAACCATCTAGAATCTAGACTATTTGTTGTGAGTCCAGTTTTGCTACACATGCGCAGTCCAATAGTTCGTCAGATTAATTATTTGTTGGTGTAAAAGAATGGAGATCGATGAAAACAAACAAATCCTTCAATGACGTCACCACATGAATAGATTAGAGAGTTATTATATCTGAACATTATGTATGCTACAGACGCTTCTTGTACACTAAAGTTTACTGCGTCATATGAATGTGCATCTGAAAGAAAACTTGAGAGAAAGGAAGAAGAAAAGATACATGAATCATTTGTTAAATGTATGAGTTGTGTACAAATGTTATGGAAGACACTTGGCCAGACAAGGTACAATTAAAACTGGTTGAACATGTCTGGGCGAATTGAATTGCTAACCAGCTTGAAGATAACAAATGGTTGTTTTTACTCAAGTCTAACGGTGAGTCGACTCAATAATTATTTCGATCACAACCACTGGATATAAAGCGTAGAAAATGTGGATATTATCCACAGGATATACATCATTTAGAATGTGTGTATTATCCGCAGAATATAGATCTACACCATATACATATAGAATGCAGATGTTTGTACCAAAGGATATAGACTAGTTAAACTGTATTTAAAGTTTATACGCTGTACGCAGATAACTTATTCAATTAATTGAGTCTTGCTGTTTTTCATAATCATAACTTTATAGGAGATGAATAATTTAATGTAGGCCTACAATGAATATCTCGCCTACAGTTCTGACGTGTTGTGCTATTTCCCAATCCAGAGTTTGGGCCTTCTTCTGTAAAGTAGGTCACGGCTGTACTAAGTTTTTGCTAGCCAAGAACATAGCCCGCGACTGACCGACATACACACACACATACACACGGCACACATTCACACGACACACATTCACACGACACATACACACCACTACCGTGTAGTAAGGTTATTAATAAATTATTCTACTTGTGCGATAGTAATATAATTGTTATGATATAAACTAGTATAAACCCGCCACGTGCTAGGCACGGAGAGCTATTCCCAGAATGCCCAAGTTTCTGCACGTACTTCCCCTCCAGACACAATCTTAGTTTTTTAGCGTTCAATAACATGGCCTCCAGTCTATAGGGGACTTCTTATGTTGTTTTAGATTTCTTACTGTGGACAGTGGTTTTCATGTTGGACCGAAGCTAGAATTTACAGGCAGTTACATCGAATTAAAACTAATAAGAATTGTAGGAAGAGAAAATGTAGCAGAATTTCCATAAAAGGAGGAGAGATGATATTAGTTGACTTATAAGTTTACATACGTTCCTTCTATAGAGATGATATTAGTTGACTTATAAGTTTACAAACGTTCCTTCTATAGAGATGATATTAGTTGACTTATAAGTTTACATACGTTTCTTCTATAGATATGATATTAGTTGACTTATAAGTTCACATACGTTCCTTCTATATTAATCTATATAGATGATATTAGTTGACTTATTAGTTTACATACGTTCCTTCTATAGAGATGATATTAGTTGACTTATAAGTTTACATACGTTCCTTCTATAGAGATGATATTAGTTGACTTATAAGTTCACATACGTTCCTTCTATATTAATCTATATAGATGATATTAGTTGACTTATTAGTTTACATACGTTCCTTCTATAGAGATGATATTAGTTGACTTATAAGTTTACATACGTTCCTTCTATAGAGATGATATTAGTTGACTTATAAGTTTACATACGTTCCTTCTTTAGAGATGATATTAGTTGACTTATAAGTTTACATACGTTCGTTCTATAGAGATGATTATTACTACTAGGCCCAAAACTACTGCAGGGCGACAGGGATTAGTAGGCGACAGGGATTAGTAGGCGACAGGGATTAGTAGGCGACAGGGATTAGTAGGCGGCAGGGATAGAACCCAGGCCGTTTAGTTGATAGCCCGTTGAAATGACCGCAGGACCAGCCGGTCTCAGTTTGTAAATTAATATCATTGACTTGACCTAATATCAAAGTGAACAGCTAGATCAATCATTACGAAAAAATATAGGAAGTCCAAATAGACATTGTCCCGGAGATTTAGACACCACAAACTTTTAAAACATTTAACTTCTTAGTCCTTGGTAAGGATTCAATGACAGCAGCTTTATGTAACATTACTTCCTGTGTTTTAGTATAACGTTATATTACTTGTTAAGGGAGAGGCCAACATACTGAGTTATTATGATCTTCTGTGATGTTTCCAAAATTAAAGTTCATTTCAGTCGATGGTAAAACATTTTCAAAATTGTCTATAATTTTTCCCAGGAACTATTTCGGACATAAGACTGTTCGATCTAACGGATAAAAGTAAGATCGAATAGAAATAATTGATCAGAGCTTCAGATTTTGTCTCTAGCTTGAAAGTTAATCAATCTGAACAGAATGTTTCTACTGATATAGCAAAATGTTCAAGACGCTTAGACCAACTTCCATATGTACAAATTGTAGAGAAATTCCCCAGGTCCTTTAGTGTTTTTTTTTTCTCCTCAACCAATGACCAAGTCAGAAGCGCTGACGGCAATGGTCAATTATGGCTTTATTTGGACAAGGAAGTCATGGTGAGTCGATGATTGGTCCAGGGAGAAAAGTGTGCTAATGTCAGTGGACTTCTTCATTGTGGTCAATTTTGTAGAGTTTTGTATTCTGACTTTCTGTACATGCCCTAACCCTAACTCTAACCCGGTATATCACAACAACATAAAGCCCACCATTCTGAAAAGGGGAAGACATTCGATTTATTTGATTGGATAAAAAGTGGTGAAGAATGGAGAGCAAGTAAGAAATGATCTTGAAGTTTTGTTCAGGATCAAACCAATCTTTGCAGACGACTCTGTAGTCAGATGTCAAATATAAATGAATGCCGGTAGCCAATACTTGAAGTAAAACTAAATGGAAACATTGTCATGATTGTATGCAACAAACAAGAAGGAAATCTCAAGGTTTTATCCAAAATCATCTATTGGAACAACAACCAATTACTTACAAGAAGATTTCAAACATAGATCTAATGCTATGTAAAACCATGAACGCAAACTGTCTCTGAAAGTGACCAGTCTGGTTGTGAATTTATCCCACACATATCAGCAGCAGTGAAGCCAAAGACTGAGGTCAATATTTCCAGCAGAAATCACAAGACTTGATACTTGATACTAAACTGAGAAGTCTTTACTGTATTCCTTTCCTGGCTCTTTTTCCTACCCTTTCTCTCTTTAGACACTCAATTCATGTCCAAAACCTGACAATACACACTAGAGACACTTGACTAACTTTCTTACACATTAACATTACATTGGTTTTCTCTCTTTATCCCGAAAAAGGGAGGGGGGGTGTAAGTCACACACATCTTGGGTTCCATTTAATCATTCAATCATGACTATGTTTACAGTTACAAATACAACTGTCCAAAGTACAAATACTTTCACTTACTGCCCCTAACCCACCTCGCCCTTTTCCTCCCCAAAACACATCACTAAACATTCGACCATTGCATACCTATTGTATTTAAATAGTTTCCGAGACACTGAAAGGAACGAAACTTGAAAATACAAATTGTATTTTGACTATTCCAGACATGCCTACCCCTAAGGACTAAAAAGAGGAACAATTTTGATGAAAAAGAGGATTTTTCATCAAAAAAGCGGAACACTCTTTATCTGACAATCTTTTATAAAAAAAAAAAAGAAAAAAAAAAAAAAAAAAAAAAAAAAAAATTAAAGAAAAAAAAAAAGAAAATCTAGATCTAGGCCTATTATTGTTATTAGATTTAAAATGTAGGTAGGCTTACGTTTCACAGACAATTCGCAATGGATCTAGATCTAGTAGGCCTACAAAGAACATTAAATTCACATTTGCTGAATAAACTCCTCTGAATATTCCTTCCAATAACACTGAATTAGTTTTTTTACAATTTGAACAAGTCATATTTAAACTTTCTGAGCCAGGACGTTTAGACATTTTCACAATCTTAGCAATACAGTAAAGGAAAAGAATATTAATTGCCAAACACGAGTATAACCGCAAAAAACGTTAGAAAAGCCCATAATATCTCTTTTAATAAACCCAGAAAACCCAAGTAATGATAATAATAGCATTGCGACTTTTTTTGTGCCTTTGTTTTATCAACCTAGAGACGGACTATATTTCAACCCATGAAAAACCCAAACTTTCCAATTTGGCGTAACAAAACTAGTAAAAAGCGTAACGGCGTAACAAAGTGTGTTTTTTAATCAAAAAGCGGAACAAATACGCCAAAAGCGGAACGGTAGGCATGTCTGCTATTCGTAATACTCATTTAACCACCATCATTTAATCACACACCAATATATTATGTTAAAATATTTTGACATAACAGACATTACACTATAGTACACTTGACATAAATCAATCAAATTGAAATAAACTATATCCTTAAACATCTAGATATATAATACAATGCTGGTGTATCAAATACAATGCTAGTGTATCAAATACAATGCTAGTGTATCAAATACAATGCTAGTGTATCAAATACAATACTAGTGTATCAAATACAATGCTAGTGTATCAAATACAATGCTAGTGTATCAAATACAATGCTGGTGTATCAAATACAATGCTGGTGTATCAAATACAATGCTGGTGTATCAAATACAATGCTAGTGTATCAAATACAATGCTAGTGTATCAAATACAATGCTAGTGTATCAAATACAATGCTAGTGTATCAAATACAATTCTAGTGTATCAAATACAATGCTAGTGTATCAAATACAATGCTGGTGTATCAAATACAATGCTGGTGTATCAAATACAATGCTAGTGTATCAAATACAATGCTAGTGTATCAAATACAATGCTAGTGTATAAAATACAATGCTAGTGTATAAAATACAATGCTAGTGTATCAAATACAATGCTAGTGTATCAAATACAATGCTAGTGTATCAAATACAATGCTAGTGTATCAAATACAATGCTAGTGTATCAAATACAATGCTAGTGTATCAAATACAATGCTAGTGTATCAAATACAATGCTGGTGTATCAAATACAATGCTGGTGTATCAAATACAATGCTGGTGTATCAAATACAATGCTGGTGTATCAAATACAATGCTAGTGTATAAAATACAATGCTAGTGTATAAAATACAATGCTAGTGTATCAAATACAATGCTAGTGTATCAAATACAATGCTAGTGTATCAAATACAATGCTAGTGTATAAAATACAATGCTAGTGTATAAAATACAATGCTAGTGTATAAAATACAATGCTAGTGTATCAAATACAATGCTAGTGTATCAAATACAATGCTAGTGTATCAAATACAATGCTAGTGTATCAAATACAATGCTAGTGTATCAAATACAATGCTAGTGTATAAAATACAATGCTAGTGTATAAAATACAATGCTAGTGTATCAAATACAATGCTAGTGTATCAAATACAATGCTAGTGTATCAAATACAATGCTAGTGTATCAAATACAATGCTAGTGTATAAAATACAATGCTAGTGTATCAAATACAATGAAAGCCTAAACTGACTACAGCACTCAGGTTTTCCCTTACCCTCGGGCAACAGCTCGGCATGTCCCGGGCCACGAGCAAATGTCAACGAACTGAGCACTTGTGCTGGCGCGCGTGGAGGGGGCTTCGGAGTCTTCAGGGTGTGTGGCATCCTTGGTACGTGCCAGTATGGGAACACGAGACGGGATTTGTCCGGAATAGAACTTATAGTGGAACGCCTGAAGTGAAACATGGTACCTCAGAGAAAGTGAATATCCAATCAATTTTCTCACTTTTCATTAAAGCACCAAACCCAAATGATACATTTATAGTGTTTACTATATAAATATTGACATTTATGTTACACTATAGTGACGTCGTGTATTAATGATGTCTGTATCTAATATTGGGTCAAAATATTACAAAAGATAAATTTGAGAAAAACTATGGACTCCACTCACTACTTTTAGTACGTCTACCAATATTGTACATCGCTATAATTTCACCTAGATCTAGATGCTATCAATTTTATGCCACCAGGTAATTCTACTTTAGGGTACAGGTATCATCTTTTTGGAAACTATGAATATTATTATCCAGCTATGAATGTTATTATTCAGATGTTAAATACTTTTTAAAAAGCGCGTTGTATTAAAATATGTTTTTGTCTAGGTGGAAAAGACGTAATAAGATTGTCGTGTGACCCTGAACTCTGCACCTCTAGCGAGAGATAGCTCTTCTAGTTAAACCTGACAGTCACCTGGCCGACCTTCCAATCACTGTTTTAGCTACTATATTCCGAGAAAACAAGCGAGGGTTTTTATGAATTAATCCCCAAAGGCACATTCGAACATTATGTGTTAGATGGTGAACACATCATATTCAGAGCCATTGACTTGTATATATACTAGATCTAGTACTCTATGTACTAGGTATCCAGGTATTCAGAGCCATTGACTTGTATATAAACTAGATCTAGTACTCTATGTACTAGGTATCCAGGTATTCAGAGCCATTGACTTGTATATAAACTAGATCTAGTACTCTATGTACACAGTTTTAAAATAATAAAAACATTGCACCGGCTGGTTATAAAAAAATTGTTCTAGAGAAATATATTCAGAAAAAACAAAACTGGCCCTCAACTACTGGACAGACTCGGTGTGGATCGATAGAAGACGTTAGTCCTGGGGCTAGTTTCTTACAGGGGGATTGGGGGGGGGGGGTTATTCTGGTACGGTTGAAGAACAATGAGGGAGGGGGGCACCCATCTGTTAAATTAAACATATTCTGATGCTGCAGGGTACGGTGTGTTTTTTCATCTCAAAGAGGTAAATAAAATTACTCAAGTAGATCCACACCTGGGTGGGTGGGTGTGTGTGTGTGTGTGTGTGTGTGTGTGTGTGCGTGGGTGCGTGCGTGCGTGCGTGCGTGGGTGCGTGCGTGCGTGCGTGCGTGTGTGTATGTGTGTGTGTGTGTATGTGTGTGTGTGTGTGTGTGTGTATGTGTGTGTGTGTGTGTGTGGGTGTGTGTGTGTGTGTGTGTGTGTATAATAAGGTAGTATTTTGAATGTGTGTGTGTGTGTGTGTGTGTGTGTGTATAATGATGTAGTATTTTGAATGTGTGTGTGTGTGTGTGTGTATAATGATGTAGTATTTTGAATGTGTGTGTGTGTGTGTGTATAATGATGTAGTATTTTGAATGTGTGTGTGTGTGTGTGTGTATAATGATGTAGTATTTTGAATGTGTGTGAGTGTGTGTGTGTGTGTGTGTATAATGATGTAGTATTTTGAATGTGTGTGTGTGTGTGTGTGTGTATAATGATGTAGTATTTTGAATGTGTGTGAGTGTGTGTGTGTGTGTGTGTGTACTGGTGAGATATGATAACTGTGGTGGTGTTTGTGAAATGTGTGAAATCACGCACAATATTCACGTGACCCAAGGTTAAAGGTCACATATAAGCAACACAATCCAATCAATAGAAACCTATCAACATGTTTCCTCACTGTGACGTAGACAAAATGGCGAGAAATCAAAATGACATTTCTACATCAAGTATAATAAAATACATGAAGAAGTCTTTAGGAAAAAAATACATTCATTACACATAGAACTAGGCGGGGTGTATTACTTCCCTTATTACATGACTACAATACCCAGTCTATTATGCCAATTTCTGTTAAAGTCTGCATATTTGTGCTGAAATAAGCAATTTTTTCTATTTTGAGAATCAATACTTTAATACGTTTGGGTCTATGTGCAGGAATGGCTTTTATTGTGAAAACTAAAAAAAAATAAAAAATATGCGGGAAACGAAAAATAGGATGGATGGAAAATTGAGTTCACTGACCACTATATCTGTTGAATGAAAAGCTATTCCAATCCGGACCAGCCAATCAGAATGTATTAAGTTAGACTGCCACTGGATTACCTACCACCCACACAAAGGCTCGGGATGAATGGGACGTGGGGAGAGGTAAGGGAGAGGTGGGGGAGAAGAAGGGGAGAGGTAGGGGAGGCAATGATTAACTTGGTCGTGGAAGGGGTTAACAGTTAACTAACATGGTCAAATTGAAAAAATAAATAATTGAGACGCGTGTCTACATTTGTGAATTATAAGAACGATATTAAAAAAAAGAGGAGGTCTGCAGTGTGTGTGTGGAGAGGGGGGGGGGGGGAGAGTGCAACAAATCATGAAATTAGAAGATATTTGTTTGTTCACAGCAGGCAAAGATTAGTTTCACAGCATCAGTTATACATTCCAGAACATTCCAGAACATTTAGCAGAGTTTGCATCATGGATGTCGATATGGTCACGTGATGTTGTGACAATCTCAACAGACAGCTGCGCCCTACAGTTCCTGCCTTCTCCCTGTCCTTAACCTGGTTATACATGATACAAACTATAGCCCAACACATCCCATGCCCCGGGTCGAGGGCAGTTGCCGGACCAGGAAAAGCTCAATTACCGGGTCGTGAAGTGTGTGGCGATTCATAACTGATGTATAGGCTAGTGCAGGCGAGAAACAATATTAGTGAGCGCCGTTATAGTATAATATATTATAGATGTTATAGATAACTGGGTCACAAAATGTAGTAAATGAATATAAAAAACTCTATATTTATAGAGATAAACTCTACAATAGACACTACAGTCAGCAGCAACACTAGACACTACAGTCAGCAGCAACACTAGACACTACAGTCAGCAGCAACACGAGGTAATGTGTCGAGGGAATGTGTGTTCCTGACTCTAATTAATATGGACACTGTTTTTCCTCAATGACTCTATAATTACAGCTGGCTGAAGGCACATTGGGAATTAAACATACATATTCATGACATAGTCCACTCTCTATTCACTCTCTTACCTTACTGGGCCACTACCACCTCCCTAACTCCCTAGTTCCCGCGACGCCCGGAGTGCGCAAAGCGTCCCTTTAAATACATATGTCTATACGGCAAGCGGATTGAGGCCTTCCGCAGGAAGTGGGGTTGAAGTGGCCACTTTGAGCAGAGGTGGGCCTACAATGGTTCGCGGATTTACATTAGACAAATGAGGCAAGCCGGCTGGCGCCATCTGCAAGAACTCACTCGTACGGCCCACGACCGAGGCGGGTCCAAAGGGAGTCTATAGAGTACAGCATCCGGGTACAGCATCCGGGTACAGCATCCGGGTACAGCATCCGGGTACAGCGGCGATCTCATCACTTTTGGTGAACGTGGCCCGGATGTTTTCTACTTAACTTCACAAACCATACCATATATATTCTAGCCAAGCCTATTAGTACAACATATCCACAATTTTCCTATATTATAATGTAGCATAATAAAAATACTTCCAATCTCCTAAGTAGAACAGACGACTAATGCGTATGTTTGGGACAGAATATCCTCAATTGCAGGCCCTCAAGAAAACATTATGACAACAATCAAACAGCGCAAACTGACATGGCACGGTCATATGTTGCGGCACAATAACCTGCCAAAAATAATCCTCCAGGGCAAGTTAGAAGATGGACGTCGGAGAGGCCGCCAGCGGAGATGTTGGTACGACAATATAAAATATTGGACAGGGTTGCATTTGACTTAACTATTGACAACCGCTCAAGATAGGCAAAAGTGGAGAAAGTTGACTGCTGAACTGTCCACTCGCTCCCACCAACAACCACAACGGTCAAAGGATTGCTTATGATGATGAAATAATAAAAATCGGGTTGAATTGTCAGAATATTTCAGATTGGTTCGAACTATAGATCTAGGTCTATCTCTGAACTATAGATCTAGGTCTATCTCTGAACTATAGATCTAGGTCTATCTCTGAACTATAGATCTAGGTCTATCTCTGAACTATAGATCTAGGTCTATCTCTGAACTATAGATCTAGGTCTATCTCTGAACTATAGATCTAGGTATATCTCTGAACTATAGATCTAGGTCTATCTCTGAACTATAGATCTAGGTCTATCTCTGAACTATAGATCTAGGTCTATCTCTGAACTATAGATCTAGGTCTATCTCTGAACTATAGATCTAGGTCTATCTCTGAACTATAGATCTAGGTCTATCTCTGAACTATAGATCTAGGTCTATCTCTGAACTATAGATCTAGGTCTATCTCTGAACTATAGATCTAGGTCTATCTCTGAACTATAGATCTAGGTCTATCTCTGGTACTTGCTCAACAAAAGAAACTTTTATATTCTGTCTTCTTTCTGCTATTCGGTAAGAGAATTACATCTTTCTAAAAAAAGCCTACACAAGACTAGGGAGGAAGTGACGTTCAAAATCTAGGTCAGATGTTTCCTTCGCCCCCGGCAGACATGTTTTTCATATTTTGTTATCTGGAGTACCGGGTATTGCCGGGTATGGATGTCACAAGAATTGAAATATTGTTTAGAGATTTCTTACAGCTGTAATATAATAGCCAGTAGAATAAAAGCGATCTAAATCTTAGTGGCAACGAAATAGAATTAAATAATATTTGGCCTCGACTGAAATAAAAAAAAGTCTTAGAGAAGAATGACTATTGGACAACGATGTTTGAGGGTGCTGTAAGGATGGGGGGAAGGGGGAGGGGAGAATAATCTGTATAGTAATAGCCCTGGGTAAGCTAGATTAGATTTCGCTAAACTTTATTCTATAGTTAAATATTGATGAGCTAAGGATGTATAGTCATTTAAAAGTTGAGTGTGTCCCCTCCCCACCCAAACACACATCCATACCGTCCAGTAAAAGGTCAGCTGACAAAGTGAACAACGGGGAAACCCGTAACCGGAAAAAGAAGGGGGGAGGTTACAGTTACAATAACAGCATCTTTGACCTGATTGTCGCTGCACGACCAACGCATGCCTTTTAAACATCAAGGACTAGGAAATACTTTCTTACAATTTGCAAACTTTGACTTGAAGTAATGTAGCTTTGACTTGGCCCCTCACCAGGTCGTAGCAGGAATACAAATAAGACACTAGCAATCTCTGGCAGATTAAAGACTATAATAAGATTGACCGCTGGCTTTAATGTTTCTGTTATTTGATGACTCGAATTACTTATTTTTGGAAATTCTCGATTCCATTTTGTACTGCGCACTTCCGTTTTAATTAATCGCTAGGATTTTATCAATGGAAAATTAATATTAAAATCGAAAGTTGCATACAGCGGAAACATTTAGGTAAATGTAGGAGCGTAAAGGTCATTTATTACAGCGTTACCAGATGTGCACGGAAAAATAACATAGATACGCTCTAAAAAAAAGCGCGAGCGCTCAATCTTATTATCGTCTTTGTTCAGATTAAATGGAGTGGATTGTTTAATGACGTGAACACACATACACCCACACTGACAAGTATATACATCATTAATACAAGTATATACATCATTAATACAAGTATATACATCATTAATACAAGCATATACATCATTAATACAAGTATATACATCATTAATACAAGTATATACATCATTAATACAAGTATATACATCATTAATACAAGTATATACATCATTAATACAAGTATATACATCATTAATACAAGTATATACATCATTAATACATGCATATAGAAACAATCTACCGTTTACACAAACTATACGGGAAAGAGATACAGCAAAGAAATTATTGAATGATGGAAATGAAAAATTCAAACAGACAGTCTGACTGATACATAAAAGATAAGATTGCTAAATAAAGAGAAAAACACAGTGACAGGTAGATGAGAGGAGGGATAGAAAAACAAAGGACTATGCAAGACACGGAGAGAGAGAGAGAGAGAGAAAGAAAGAGAGAGAGAGAGAGAGGGAGAGAGAGAGAGGGAGAAAGAGAGAGAGAGAGACTGAAAGAACACATGACCAAAGCTGGAACAAATTAAATACTTCCACATGGGAATTTAAATTTAAAAAAACAACTGGATCAAGGGGAGAACTCTTTATTTACTCTCACCGCTTTGTAATAAAAGTAGATTATTTCCCTTTGATACGTGAACCGGGGAGCTGAAAATCGATAAAACCCAATAAAAGAATGCAACAGCTTAGTCGAATTCTGTCATGGAAAAAAAAAACCTAGATGCTGGGTTTATAATTATGTAATGAGTACAACCAAAAACAACATAAGAAGAAAACAAATACATGACAGAAATGTGTAGGAATAATAACATCAATAAAAAAAACATTGTAGGGAAGAGTATTTGTACTGGAAGTGGTGAGTTCTTTATTTATAAACCGCCTTCAATAGTTGTGTGTAGACAATGTATGTATATATATATATACAGGGGCGAAGCCAGAAGCTTAGACCCCTCAGCCCCACCTGTGGCTTCGCCCCTGTATATATATATATATATACTAGTAGTTACGTCCGTCAAAATGACGTAGAAACGAATGATTACAATGTGATTTTGTTAAAAAAGAAAGAAAAATATATAAATAATATAAATATATATATATACATATATATTTAGGTCATAGTAACTTGCAGTCTCGTTGTGAAATGAAACCGGAAATAGTCGGGCTCTGAAACCGAAAGTATAATGGCTGCTGCACATTAAACAAATACATGTTTTATGTATGAACCCAAACATTCATTGTTTTTGTTCCTTGTGAGACAAGCTGTCCTGGCCTATGTTTTTGTTCCATGTGAGACAAGCTGTCCTGGCCTATGTTTTGTATGTATATACTAGAGCCAACAAAGGTTTTAAATATGTGAACAGTACTAGACTACTCGTTGGGTATAAAATTAAGTTTTGGGTTGTTGTTGTTGTTTAATGTATAAAAGAGGGAAAAGATGTAATGTGGGTCAAGGTCAGAATTACAAGAAATGTATAAGCTCATAACTCAGGGGTCGGCAACCTACGCCACGCCTGCCAGACCTGGCACAATGACGGATTTTCGATGGCACGCAGAAGAGGCCTTTAAAAGTCTCTTCTACAATATATTTAGTGCTACAGCAGGATGACTTTTAGGCTTTTGGCATGCTGAATGAATTAGAAATCGTACTTTGGCACACTATTATCAAAAGGTTTCCGACCCCTGGCAAGTTTAAGTTACCAAAATGAAACTGGTAGTTTTACACTGAACAAATCAATCAACAGATACATGTATATACTATGAACTTTGAACCTACCCAGCAATTAGAATGAAGATCGCCGTAGCTGACCATTCGCCTCGGGTTGGCGGGGATCGCCCAACCCTTTCTTCTCAGGGGCGTCCTCTTGGCGTCTTGGCGGGATTTCGACGAGGCAGCGCCCTTGTGGGTGCCGGAGAGGCCGCTGTCCGACAGGAACCCCCTGCCGTCAGCCCGAGAGCGGGCGGCACTCTTCGCCAGCATGGCGGCGAATATGGCGCTCCGAACATTGTAGCTGTCAAAGGTGAACCCATTCTCGCTGCTGTCTATGGCGTGAATACGAGGCATTCAAACAGGGCTGTCTATGGCGTGAATTACGAGGCATTCAAACAGGGCTGTCTATGTCCTGAATACGAGGCATTCAAACAGGGCTGTCTATGGCGTGAATTACGAGGCATTCAAACAGGGCTGTCTATGGCCTGAATACGAGGCATTCAAACAGGGCTGTCTATGGCCTGAATACGAGGCATTCAAACAGGGCTGTCTATGGCGTGAATTACGAGGCATTCAAACAGGGCTGTCTATGGCCTGAATACGAGGCATTCAAACAGGGCTGTCTACGCCTGAATACGAGGCATTCAAACAGGGCTGTCTATGGCCTGAATACGAGGTATTCAATGACTCAAATTCTAATTATTATTCTAATCACCAATGTGAACGTTTTATTTCACAAGTGACTTGGTTTACCCTACATCACGTATGACTATTATGTACTCCCCCCCAACATACTATTTTACTTGAACTATTTCAAATAAGATATTGCGCAAGTTTTGAATCTATTTAGTCTACTTCACAAGTGTCGCTCTATCTAATTAGGCTACTTTTGTATTTTAACGAACACAAACGTAAAGGCAAAGCTGAAACAAACACACAAAAAGGCGCAGCCAATGAAAAGCGTTTTATTTCCTGATCACGTGCGACATCGTCCAATCGGCTGCTTCCTATAAGTTGAGACGAAGTGCAAGTAAAAGTATTTTTAAATAGAATCAACAATGACGTCAGTTGATTACAAAGAGCGGGAGAAATGCGTTGATCTACATGAACAGATGATACAAGGCAACCAAGATATTGATCATAAACCACACACACACAAATATGTCTAAGGCAAATTGAGAAATAAATTGTTCAACATAACAAATAAAACTATTAGCAAAAGCTCAAATAAAAATAAAAAAATAAATTGAGTGGAATATAAAGCTGCTCTAGAATTGAAAGGCGGTCACAGATTAAAGTCGAAACACTTTGTTTCTAATGTATACTTGGCACAATCTGTTACTTAAAGGAAGTATTTTGTTTTGGGATAATTCAATTAGTCTCAACGCGAGACGAAAACTTCAATTCAGCCCAATGTAAAAATTGATGCAGGTCCGGAATGTTAGATCCAAACAATATTTCATCAAGTGAATCCAATATAGGAATAAATCTTCCATCACGCTATTCCAATATGGCGTGGATTTCTAAGAATATCCTTTTCAATTGTTATCTCTGGACGTGAATTTAAATTTACCATATCAATGTAAACTGTTTTAAATCCGATATTTGAAATCTTCTTGATGTGTTTCAATCCAGTATATCAACGTGAAACAAATTGTTCCAATAGTTTGACGCTTAAAATACAAACAAAAAACTGCTCCAATATTAAACGATGAGCTGTGAACTTAATGTCGGTACATATTGGGGCAAGATAGTCATCCGTGTCTTCAACCCATTCCGGAATTTGAGAATCTCAAAGTAACGCAAAGGTCATTAATTTAATGTCAACTTTAGTTGTTCTACAAATGTTGTTCAGTTAACTCGCACGAATCTTTGTAAAGGCACTAGAATAAATAATTATATACGAGTAAAAGTACAGTTATCAAACACCACAAAAAATACCGCTAATATTAGATTAAAACGCTTTATGTAATAAAGATAACTTCAGTTAAAAGAAAACACATCTTTACACAACAGCTCACAAGTTAATCACGTGATGGACAGGAGGGAATAAGAACTTTTCTGGCAACATTTGTTACGCATCAAGAAAATGGGAACATCAGAAAACTTCATATTACATAACAACAACACCAATGAAGCAGCTAAATAGATATATTGATACAACTTGTGTTGGGATGTTTACAATGATGAACTACAACACACACACGCACAACAAACCCACGCACACACACGTAAAAGCAATAATATAGTATCAGCTAACTTCAAAATGGCCGACAGTACTCATTCCAGATGAAATATAACATGTTTTCCAGAGCTAATATCTGGAGAGGAATCAAAGAGAAGAAAAAGGGGAAGAGGGTGGGGGGTCCAGCCTAATCCATACAGAGCTCGCCCAGTGGTGTTGTGTTATGTCATAATTATGTCACAAGTAAAGACATTATTCAGCTTGATGCACACCGTTGCTTGTTAATAAGGGGGGGGGGGGAGGGGAATGACCAAGACGTGATAATAATAACTATCAACCTATAGGATTCCATCCATAAATGTCATGAAGGAGTTTGGTTCAAGTTCTGAACGAAATAAAAGATTGCCCAGTGAGTTTTGTTTTTTTACCATACGAAATCAAAGACTCTAATAAGATGAACCGCTTGTTCTATTTTTAGAGGTTAAGTGTTGTTTGTTTCCTTGCGCAGCCAATAATCCTGTCCTAAATTACCGCTAAAAGCGCCTAAAGACTTCCGCTGTATACAACTTTCAATTTTAATCTTAATTTTCCATTGAGAAAATCAAAGCCAATTACTAAACCGGAAGTGTAGAGGACAGGATGTGATCGGTAACTCCGAGACAAAGTGTTTCTAGTTATCAAATAGTAGAAGAGTCCATGTCATAATAGTCTTTGGCGAAATAGCTATAAGTTGGCACATGTTAAGACCAGATCACAAAATTACGAATATAAACAATAGAATTACCAATTTTTGTCATCCATAAAAAGAGATGTTTAAAAAACAAAAATGTCGGTACAGATGCCAATCTGTAACTCAACAAATGTCAATCTGTCATTGAACAAATGTCAATCTGTCATTGAATTTTATCATATAAATCCAGAAAGTTTAACCCTTTCATTGTACCAACTATTTCATACATTGTCATGTGTTTTAGATAATAATATGTAGTAGATTCATTTAAAATGCCAGTTACTATTTTAAAGAAATAATGCGAATCTAAGTTAGTGCTTCCCTTTTTCCGCTTAAATTAATTGTACAACTCGCCATAAGCTTTTTTGGCTACTTTAGCTACTTTGAAATTGTGTATTATAGATCAAAGGTAAAAATAAAAGAGATGTAGGCCTATGTGCTTATAAACAAAAAGATCATCATTAAAGAAAAGTACAAAGTATAATTTAATTAATATGTACAGGTATAATACAGAGCTATGGACTTAGTCTATTGGACAGATAAATATGTACAGGTATAATACAGAGCTATGGACTCAGTCTATTGGACAGATAAATATGTACAGGTATAATACAGAGCTATGGACTTAGTCTATTGGATAGATTCCAGTTCTCAACATTGATAGAGTGGTTCAAAAATGACAAGTATTTGTACTGTTGTTGATATTTAGATCAGCTTTGAAAGGACGAATTCTCGCTCTAAATTACGAAATTATGTTTCTTGTTACTATGAATTTTTCGAAAGTTTTCATTCGGCAGGTCTGAATAAAATAATCTAAAATATAGGTTTGATATCTTGACATTGTTGATATTATATAAAGATGGTCTCTTTGTTTATATTGTATTTCATTAATGGTCATAGAGTAAATTCAGCAGGGAAAGTTCTATGCACAAATATCTATTTAGTAGTTAGGAATACAACGGACATGCTTTATATCTAATCTCTGCTGGATGATGATAAATGTGGAACCACAACATTATCAAGTGACGTCATGTTGATAAATGTGGAACCAAAAAGTTATCAAGTGACGTCATGTTGATAAATGTGGAACCACAAAGTTATCAAGAGACGCCATGTTGATAAATGTGAAACCACAAACACCAGGTTATCAATTGACGCCATGTTGATAAATGTGGAACCAAAAAGTTATCAAGTGACGTCATGTTGATAAATGTGGAACCACAACTTTATCAAGTGACGTCATGTTGATAAATGTGGAATCACAAAGCTATCAAGTGACGTCATGTTGATAAATGTGGAATCACAAAGTTATCAAGTGACGTCATGTTAAGATCAATGATAACACCAATGGAGATAATCAAAGGATTCTTTGCCTGTTGAATAAAATACGATCCTAATATTTAGTCGTTGAATCTAGGAATCTAAACCTAGAAAGCTACCCAAGGCTAGAATGGAAACCTACAATTTCATCATCTTATAACATTTTGTGTCTGACCAGATCATCAACAATAACAACAAAACTCGCATGAAGAAAACGGCTGATTCGGAGTTGAACTTGATGCGGCCATCTTGTTATGACTTGATTCAGACTACAATACCCGACTAATTGAAGAGACCGGACCATTAATTCAGCTCAACACGCCCCGTGGAAGGATGGGGAGGGGTGAGGGGGATACCGTCAGGGAGTGTGATGCGCATGAGTGTGATGCGCATGAGTGTGATGCGCATGAGTGTAGCTATTGGTTCATACAAGGGAACAAACACTTCCTCCTACGTCTACCTGGGTTCGAACTAATTTGACCCTAAGCCTTGGACGTAGGAGAACAGAAATTTGATTGCCGTTTCTTTGCCTTACAATGAATCCAGCTACAATACACTTTCTACTGCAACTCAAGGAATGTTCTAGTGTTCAGGTATTGCTGAGACTGACCTACATCTGATGGGACCTGGCGTCAATTGATACAATTAGAGACATGCTGGTCATTGTGATGGCCACAAATTTAATTTGTAGGCAGTGGCCGACTTCACATATTGAGCACTGTTTATAACCAATGGTAACTCTACAGAACGAAAGTTCTTGGTTTTCAATCCTGGTGAAATGATTTTGTCCCGATTCTGGAGGGTGTACCTAAGTCTACCCAGCTCTGATTGGAACCTGACATTGTGCTGACCAAACAATTTTCTAGTTAGCCCTGGCCATTTTACACATATTACACTATATAAGAAATGAGTGACAGACAGGGAATCAGAAAGACGGACACAGAGGAGAAAGACACGCATAGAGAGAGATAGACAGAGCGAGACACGCATAGAGAAAGACAGAGAGCGACTCAGAGAGAGACAGAGAGATATATATAATCATTGTGCCTGTCCACTTTACAATTCTAAGGTTGGTTGACTACGTGTTCACTTAATTGCCGGCTTTTAAAATCACGTAACGTAAAGAAACTAAAGGGGGCTGGGGGGAGAAGGGGGGGGGGGGAGATGGGGCGGGGGAGAAGAGGGGGGGAAGAGGGGGCGGATATAGCGTCTAAGTAAAGCAGAGAGTGAGAGAAAAGAAAATGACACTGTCAATCGGAAGTCAATCGTGATAGATGAGAGGTCACGCTGTCCCAATTGCCCAGTTACGAAACCAGTAGGTTGCGATTTGAGCCGACGGAATATTTAGTGGTCCCCCTTAATGTCTACGAGGGCCACGCGAGGACCACACGAGGGCCACATGGGATAGAGCAATGTACAAGAATACTTGGAAAATGAAAAAAAAAACAAGATCTATATTTAGACTGACAATGTTTATGAATTGTTCCTTTTTTTTTACTGCTAATAATTGTCATAAAACAAACTTTATGCACCAAGGGACACAAGTCATTAAACATGTAGTATTGTGAGGAAATAACTCTTTCAATGGGCTATTCCCAAACGTATTAAAGAAAATGTGTTTTTTTCTAATACCATTTTTAAACAGTTTGGTTCAACAAAAGTTATCAAGATTTTTCTTTTAAGACACGATCTCAGTTTCGCGCGCTAATACGAAGTCCGAATTAAGTGCCAATGAAGTCATGTATCAACTAGAACTAAGTCAATTGCACAATCTACACCAGGGAGAAACAGTTTTACGTTTATCAGGATTCGATTCAAAGACCGTCGGCATGGCAAGCTAAGGCAATGTTGTTAGATCAAACATAATCCACCACAAAATGTTTACACCTACTTACGCCAAAATAATCACTGTATTCATCCCCAGCCCCCTCCCACAAAAGTATACTAATTACAAAGAAATTGTATTGAATAACTTTATGGAATAACTTTATGGAATAACTATCTGTGTAAGACTCGTGCGATAATGTCACCAAAATATTTTTTTAAAGCAACTTGTAAAACATAATTTTAACAATCAAATGCCAACTGACAAAACTGTCAACTCACAAAACTGCCAACTCACAAAACTGTCAACTCACAAAACTGCCAACTGACAAAACTGCCAACTGACAAAACTGTCAACTCACAAAACTGCCAACTCACAAAACTGCCAGATCTAACCAGAAATGAATGACATCCCGTTGATCAACAACAGCGTATAGTCAATAGCCCCTGCCATCGGATATTACTTTAACCCAACACCGGGGGGGGGGGGGTTATCAGCTGCTCCTACTTTTGCCAAACCAACACTCCGCCCTCCACACTTGCCCCCCCCCCCTTACGCTCACAATTGACTCACGATTTGAGAATGCGAGCCATTAAGTAAACGAGCAAACTAATAGCCAGTATAGCCCGCCCCCTTCCAAGCTCTCCTAACACTCAGACTACTATCGAAACACTATTGAAGCTATATGGCGATACAACCAACACTTTATTATAATCACAAACCAAGGAATACTTCACGCCAACAAAACATTTACCCTGAGTACGTAGATAGCGTACATATAAATATAATATTAATCTAACAGCCTTTACTTAACAGATAAACTGTGATATTTTTAGAATTCATGCAAAAATAATATACTAGCAGGATTGTGTAGCGAGAACAATGCACATCCGTTATTCACAAATGACACATTACCTGCACTACGTGACACACATGATGTAATCCAGTTAGGGCAACGGAATCCATTGACCTTGAAGTGAACAAACTATCACGTCAACGTGAACATTTCTATTTCAAGTCTATCACGAAGAATAGATCACACACAAATAGCCACGTGACAAGAAACTACTATGCCAGTCTGCACTGCCCACTAGAATATTTCCCAGTGACCAACACGGTAATGAAAACTGCTGACGTTGAGTTCAGATAAATTTCCCGGATTGAAATATTGTGATAAACTGACCAGCACATCCACACATCTATAGAGAGGCGCTGTGCATGACATGTATCCATATATTGATGTCTTTATTTCATGCAGCTCGCGACTTCACTTCAAAACGCATTCGCTTAAAAATTCATGAATAGCAAAAACCGTAAAAAAAAAACAGATAGAGAGAGGGAGTGAATAGAGAGAGAGAGAGAGAAAGAGAGAGTGAAGAGAGGGAGAGAAGAGAGAGAGAGAGAGAGTGAAGAGAGGGAGAGTGAAGAGAGGGAGAGAGAAGAGAAGGATAGAGAAAAAAGAGAGAAAGAGAGGAATGAACATCAAAATTAGCTAGATGAAAAGAAATAAGAAGACTAAGGAAGGGGAGAGCACTCATGTATTTTCTTTTAGAAAATAAACAAGAAATAACAAGAGTTATATTCCCTTGAGCGTATTTTTTTTTGTCTGCATGTAAAGGAATCTCTGGGTTTAGAGATTGCAAATTATTTGTCACTAGACACAAAAACATGAATTGGGAGTGAGAGAAAGGCGGGCGGCGATGAATGGACAACCGCGAGACTTTGCGTACTCGGCAGAAGCTCGAGAAGGTTGCTTCATTTACACGTCATTTATTTGGTCATCTTTACGTAGAGGTAATCCTTTAGCGCAACTTTAAATGACGTCATCAATTAGCGAAACTCTAAGATTCACATAATACACAACTTAGATTACAATCCCAAGATTCATTGTATTCTTGTTTGTTTGTGACACGAGATTATCCAGCGGACTTTTGGTCGTTTTTTAGCATTGTACCCTTTTGAATGATGGGTTTTTGAAATGTTGTATTGTGAAAGTTGGGTTTTTGTATTGTAAACTATTGAATTGAGGGTTTTTGTATTGTAAACTATTGAATTGAGGGTTTTTGTATTGTAAACTATTGAATTGAGGGTTTTTGTATTGTAAACTATTGAATTGAGGGTTTTTGTATTGTAAACTATTGAATAGAGGGTTTTTGCATTGCGGCTTTTTTCTTGGCGGCTTTTTTCTTGGTGGCTTTTTCACAGTGAGATATTTAGTAGTGTTGAAGATATTATAGTGGTCTACTTATATTCTAACAGCTTGCTAGGTCAGTGTTTCTACTGAAGACTTCAGCATTGTTGCTTGGTTTTTTGTTACGTTCTAGACACAAGAGACTCAGTAAAACATCGTTAATTCACCAAACAAGGAACTAAAACAAGTACACAATGAGAACCAAGAGAGTCCATGGGTTAACGAGGGTAAGCACAACACTTAAAGAACTTTATTGGATAGTATACGTCCGTGTCAAAGGTCAGCGCCCTTAAACCTCCCGGCGTCGTTAGTTCCAGAAGCAGTTAACATTGATTCAACTGAATGTCAAGAAACTGGCAAGTGGTCAGGGCCAACACGTAGAATGTGTGTGTTGGTTAATCCGTGAGTATGCTTATTTGTGTGTGCTTGTATATGTACATACGTGTATGTGTGTGTGCTTGTATATGTACATACGTGTATGTGTGTGTGCTTGTATATGTACATACGTGTATGTGTGTGTGCTTGTATATGTGCATACGTGTATGTGTGTGTGCTTGTATATGTGCATACGTGTATGTGTGTGTGCTTGTATATGTACATACGTGTATGTGTGTGTGCTTGTATATGTACATACGTGTATGTGTGTGTGCTTGTATATGTACATACGTGTATGCGTGTGTGCTTGTATATGTACATACGTGTATGTGTGTGTGTTTGTATATGTACATACGTGTATGTGTGTGTGCTTGTATATGTACATACGTGTATGTGTGTGTGCTTGTATATGTACATACGTGTATGTGTGTGTGCTTGTATATGTACATACGTGTATGTGTGTGTGCTTGTATATGTACATACGTGTATGTGTGTGTGTTTGTATATGTACATACGTGTATGTGTGTGTGCTTGTATATGTACATACGTGTATGTGTGTGTGCTTGTATATGTACATACGTGTATGTGTGTGTGTGTGCTTGTATATGTACATACGTGTATGTGTGTGTGCTTGTATATGTACATACGTGTATGTGTGTGTGCTTGTATATGTACATACGTGTATGTGTGTGTGCTTGTATATGTACATACGTGTATGTGTGTGTGCTTGTATATGTACATGCGTGTATGTGTGTGTGCTTGTATATGTACATACGTGTATGTGTGTGTGCTTGTATATGTACATACGTGTATGTGTGTGTGCTTGCATATGTACATACGTGTATATGTGTGTGCTTGCATATGTACATACGTGTATGTGTGTGTGCTTGCATATGTACATACGTGTATGTGTGTGTGCTTGCATATGTACATACGTGTATGTATGTGTGCTTGCATATGTACATACGTGTATGTGTGTGTGCTTGTATATGTACATACGTGTATGTGTGTGTGCTTGTATATGTACATACGTGTATGTGTGTGTGCTTGTATATATACATACGTGTATGTGTGTGTGCTTGTATATGTACATACGTGTATGTGTGTGTGCTTGTATATGTACATACGTGTATGTGTGTGTGCTTGTATATGTACATACGTGTATGTGTGTGTGCTTGCATATGTACATACGTGTATGTGTGTGTGCTTGCATATGTACATACGTGTATGTATGTGTGCTTGCATATGTACATACGTGTATGTATGTGTGCTTGTATATGTACATACGTGTATGTGTGTGTGCTTGTATATGTACGTACGTGTATGTGTCTGTTTGTTAAAGAGTTATGATAGTGGCGTCAGAATCTATAGACGGGAAATGATATATAAGAGTCGAGCTAATCCTTCCTAGCTCTATACCTCATCGTCAGATGAAATACATGATGCTAATTAAATTCCGTTGTATATCCCAGCAATGAAAGATCTTCTAGCAGTGAGAGGAAGTTGTTTACTGTGTGTCAATGTCTGTAAAATATGGAGGATGGGATGTAATAAACGGGAGATGATCAAGATAAATCTGTTTAGCTCCCTTTGATTAATCCCACTTGTTCTCCGAGTTATCTGCAGTTGGTTGGCCATAAAAAAACAACTGAAAGCATTTCGGGAAACTCTAAGTTAAGTCAACTTGGTGCATATCTATTGGTTTAATGTGCTGGTATGTCTCGTGGTAAACTCTAAAGGTCATAACAATATTGGCCTACATGATGGTTGTGATTAGGCATTAATACATTAACATAATTAACCAATGTTAACGCAATTATTTTTGTCCATTATAAAATAAATGTCAATTGTGTTAAGGATATAAAATACTGGTTTTTTATTTTACATAAAGTCTCAATTTGTAAGTCTTGACTAAAACCATTCATTACCAAACGTCTTGTGGCAACAAAGCGATATTTTCAGTATTAACAAAATATAACCCTACAATAAATGTTGCAAAAACCACAAAGAGCATTTCAATGACTTACTTTAATAATGAGAAAATATGACACACGAGTATCACACGAAGATTGTCGCCATCAATAGATTCATGCAATACATTGTTTGACTAACCTATTCTTCCATATTCTAATCCAGCAACATTAGAAGATGAATTAGAAATTAGAACATCTGAAGGGAAGCCAAAACGTCACCGGAAGTAGACAAGCGATTGGAAATGAATTTTAAAAAAACGGACCAAGTTATAATATAGTCCCTAACCCTAACCCTGAGATGCCAACAGAGAAAAGAAAAAAAAAACAATCTATGAAATCTACTAGCTACTAACAAAATTACTCAAATTTAGATTCACTGCAACTCCAGGAAAGAATTTTGAAAGGTAGCGAATTCTGCGAGGTACCGGTGATCTATGTGACGCCCGTGATGCCGTTCAATGGAACTTACTCGGTCATGTGACACGCACTTCCTGGCGTAACCACCCCACCCCCACCCACCTAACTATCAAAATAGAGAGCAATGAACGGAAGAAAAAAAATATATTTAAGTTCATATGTAACGGACTAACACAATCGCACATCACAGAGGCGCGCCCCTCTCACCCACACCCGCTACGACAATCGCACCCCCCCTTCCCCACGTCCTCAGCACTCCAGTAAACACACACAGACAAACACACACAAACAGGCCAACACTAACAAACAGGCCAACACACACAAACAGGCCAACACACACAAACAGGCCAACACACACAAACAGGCAAACACACACAAAAAGGCCAACACACACAAACAGGCCAACACATACACATGCCAGGGAACATTAAAACCAAAAGAGTAAAACGGTGTCAAAGAACAACCGCTTGAAATGATGACGTCAGAGGTGGAGGCTGACCAAATTAATTAGTTGCTCTCAGTGGCCGCTATAAATCGTTGAATGGAGGCTTCTAAAACCTAGTCAACGATCGCTGTAACATTAGCTGCTGAATCGATTACAGATGATTTGTGATAATCTATGAAAGAAAGAAAAAATGCTAGCTGGCAATTGTGGGAGGGTAACAGTAGGTTAGGAGATGCCAATTTCACTCGATTAAAATAACAACTAAAAATAAAGTCTTGGTTGATTGTTTCGATTCTGCAATAAAAACAGTAAAAAGTGCCAATTTATGTAAGTGAAATCTTAGACTGTTATTAGAAATGTATTTTACACAATTGATCATTTACTCATCAAAGATCAAAAGAATCTATTTTCCGCCCGTCTAAAGTCTTAACCAATCAGAAAGTTTATTACCCAAGCACCTGGCTTTATTTCACACAAATATTTTATTTTCTAAAGAAATGCTCCAACGTTTGATTGTCTTGTCCTGCATGTGAGTTTAGGTCTATTCATTTACAAGTCTATTCATTTACAGGTCTATTCATTTACAGGTCTATACATTTACAGATATAAATGTTTTCAGTTAGATCTACTCGTTTTAAAATAGATTGATTAAATACAAAATGAAATTGTAATACTAAAAAGTTAATTAAGATTTATTATTATTTCGAGATTCCTCAAAAGTATCCAAAATTGCCCCAAAGTATTAATGTAGTGGATACTAAAGTAGAAATTGATCAATTTTTATTGTCCAGTATTTAAAGTAGTCATACAATTCACCCCCCCCCCTTATTTTTCTTTCTCTTCCACCCCCCCCCCCTTTCCCAAAATAAATAAGTACACAAGAAAAAAATCAATTGGAATGAAGGGCTTTGAATGACTTAGTAATAACTTATTTAGATTCTTTTCTTCCCATTACTTTGTCAAACAAAGCAAAATTTACAAAGATTCTCAAATTTGAAAATCCAATTTATTTCGTCCATAAAAGCCCTACAGCAAATTAACTCTGATACATTATTGTTGGACTAAATATATTTTCAAAATGCCCAAAAAATGTTATCTGTATCAGATTATATTTAAACTTGAATATTTTTATGTATTTCTTTTAATAGAGAGCTCGTGAATAATAAACTTGTTATATTCTATGCATCTAGTTGGTTGACTTCGTTTTAGTACGACTAACCCATAAAGCCCACGCCATTGCTCACGACTAACCCATAAAGCCCACGCCATTGCTCGGTCTGTGATCTAGGAGCTGGTACCAACATGATCATGGCGGAGTGTTGAAAACGCTTCATAAACAGTTCCGTTATCAAAGTTACGACAATCAAATGTGTTTATCCCCGAGAGCCATTTGGGAATCCCAGTTGATCTAACATGAACCACTTTGTGCCCGATATCAAAGATGACAAAAAATAAAATACATTTCTTATAATAACACAGTAAACAAAACTACAACAGCCAGAAAAACAAAGTCATACAAAAGATGATCAAGTTCCATGTTCGTGAGATGATATAATTCCACACACACACACAGACAATCATTTCACTTTTAACACGTGATGTGATCTAAATAAAGGGAATTAGAAGGATGAGCAAACATGGAACAAAGTCTTTTGTGTTTGTGGATTAGTTTGTGCATGTAGGTCAGTGCAACTCCTAGAGTTGAACGAATCAAACCACATCAGCGTCAAAAACTGCAGAGAAAATGGAAGGTTGCCAAGTCAAAGAAAAACACACAATGGCGGCCGATTATATTCATCATGTGTCTGGCCATATAGAGCAACAGCAACACAAGAACAACAATTCTATTACATATTATTTAAAATAATAATTATATATATATTTATATATAAAGTCGAACTTGGGCTTTAGTATGTAATCCGTC
The DNA here is from genome assembly GCA_949126835.1 of Anisus vortex. Lineage (NCBI taxonomy): Eukaryota > Metazoa > Mollusca > Gastropoda > Planorbidae > Anisus > Anisus vortex. Next base: position 33,542,323 of record OX421508.1, read on the forward strand.
CATGTACAATAGACTAAATCTTAAGCCAATGAAAACTGAGACAATTATTTCCATATGAAACAATGTAAATCCAAATAATTCGTTCTAGACACTTTGAAAAACATACGAAAAAAAAGAACAAAAAAATAAATAAAAATGTAAGAGAATAAATATTCGTTTAACATAATAAATAATCATGAATGTGTATCAATTGAATATAAAAGAATACATGAACACATAGCCTAGACATTACATACAATAAAAACTATATTCTTGGAAGACAGAGAAGAGGGGAGAAAGAGGTGCAGGTCTTATTGTCTTGTAGGTAATACCCCCCCCCCCCCCCAAACCTGTATAAGAACTAAAGTTATCAGCAGACAATCCAGGGTTACTGCCCTTCTTTAAATAAGACACATGGTCCAGCTGCAGAATGGACGAAAAACCGAGGCCAATGAGAATATCATACACATTGAGTGATTTCTTATTTTTTGAAAATGGAATTACTTTTTGATGGTGTTCTAGAGTGTTGGGTTGTTTTGTATTTTGTTTTCATAGGACCAGTGTATTCAACTGAGAGATTGAATGGTGAGTTTAAAATTCCAAGAAGTGCTTCGGAGATTAAAGTCAGAGAGATGTCTTGGTGGTGGTGTGGATAACTTGTGGATAACTTGACAGGTCAGGAAGACGTTAGGCTTAGTGCTAGGGAATACTGGACAAAAACCAAAACGGGGGAGGGGATAAAGTTGTGGCAGTTGGCGGATTTCTGTAGTGAAACGACTTTGTTTTGTCTAGAGCAGCGGTTCGAAACTGTGAGCTGACAACCTAATGGAATAAACAGGGCACCTCCTGGAAGTATAAAGTCGGATATATGTGCCATTCACGATTCCCGTTGGTTCATTTAAATGCACGTGACATGGATACATAAATGCATGTTAAGATAGATATAAATAGATAAAGATGTTGATGAAAAATGATACCTACAGATGTAGTTAGATATTTATTACAAGTAAATACAACAAAACCATTATATTTGTGTTACTTTGACAGTTCAGCAACACGACATAATGATACAACAGTATTTGATCCATACAACAGTATTTGATCCATACAACAGTATTTGATCCATACAACAGTATTTGATCCATACAACAGTATTTGATCCATACAACAGTATTTGATCCATACAACAGTATTTGATCCATACAACAGTATTTGATCCATACAACAGTATTTGATCCATACAACAGTATTTGATCCATACAACAGTATTTGATCCATACAACAGTATTTGATCCATACAACAGTATTTGATCCATACAACCAGCTATGCCCATACAACCAGCTATGCCCATACAACCAGCTATGCCCATCCAACAAGTTCAAACTAACAGCAACATTAAGAACCCACTCAAGTGTAAAAAGTGTATAAGCCTCTATTGTCCAGTCAGATCAATCCTAACACAGGCTTAATGCCACTCACAACAAATACAAAAATATAACGACAACATCCATCTCCATTATCGGCTTTAGCGCTTTTAATTAAACACAAGATCCATTATATATTAGAAAAACCAGTAAAAAAATAAACTGATCTAAAAAAAACATAAAGAAAAACAAACATGCTTGTATCTCCTGTCTTCTTTTTTTTTTAGAAACATAATAATAAAAACAACAACTTAATTTCTTTATAATTACTTTATATCGCTAAAAGGGGTGTGACACGGGAGGAGAGGGGGTAGTAGAAAGCATACTAAGTAGGGGTGTGGTATGGAAAGGGAAATGAGGGCATATGTGGGGGTGGAGGGTGTTAGGGATGAGGGAGCTCAGAGATGTTTATTTAAGTAATCCGTCAACTTGTATCAAATTTGATGAATAGCAGTTCCTGTAGCCGGTGGCTATCGATATTGGGTTTTGGGGTGAAAATTATAGGGATGGGGGGGGAGGGGCAACGGATCAATAGATGAACTCAGAAACTCGCTAGAGACCTTAGGGCGCTGTTAAATAAGCTCACATTGGGCGCGGGGACTTAGACTGTTCCATGAGTAATTATGAAACACAAGCAGCTAACGGTGATATTTTAGAAGGAAAGTAAACAAACAACAAACAAACAAAAAGCAACAAAGTTTAAAGCTTGCAGAATGTTGCAACAAAGTAGAAAGCTTGGAACCAGGTAGGAAGCTTGCAACAAGGTAGAAAGCTTGGAACCAGGTAGGAAGCTTGCAACAAGGTAGAAAGCTTGCAACCAGGTAGGAAGCCTGCAACAAAGTAGAAAGCTTGCAACCAGGTAGGAAGATTGCAACAAGGTAGAAAGCTTGCAACCAGGTAGGAAGCTTGCAAAAATGTAGAAAGCTTGCAACCAGGTAGGAAGCTTGCAACAAGGTAGGAAGCTTGCAACAAGGTAGAAAGCTTGCAACACGGTAGAAAGCTTGCAACCAGGTAGGAAGCTTGCAACAAGGTAGAAAGCTTGCAACCAGGTAGGAAGCTTGCAACAAGGTAGAAAGCTTGCAAGATGTTGCAACAAGGTAGAAAGCTTGCAAGATGTTGCAACAAGGTAGAAAGCTTGCAAGATGTTGCAACAAGGTAGAAAGCTCGCAAGATGTTGCAACAGTGCATACGCAAATAAGTCATACACACATACTTAAGACAATTCTGAAACATCGAGTTTATTAACATCTATTTACGGTCCTCTATTCTAAGAACAAGATTTTCACCAATATGTCAGAATTTAGAATTTCATTCTCTCATGAAAAAATGTTGACTTAAAATCATTTTAATACATTAACAAAAACAACAAGCATTATTTTTAAAAAACTACTAATTGTGTTTTAATATCATAATAATAATGATTGGATACAGCATAAACAGGGACAAAGAAAAAGATTTAAACTGTAAAGATGTGAATTCTTCTTGAGTTGCGGGACAAAACTCCACACTATTCGTATATTATATGTTCAGCCATCATTTCCCGTGATCATTTCCCGTGATCATTTCCGTGCAGTTGATACAAACGTAAACCTGTTTTTCAACCCATCCCTTACGCCAACCCCCATCACCATCCCATAAATACCCCCCCCCCTTTTTTTTTTTCCAACTAAGACTTCATCTTGCCAGGTTAAAAGTTTGATTGGTGTAAAATAAAACTACAACAAACGAACCAGAAACCCCCCACGGGCCAACAACTAACAACAAAACCTCATGTCATAGTCTACGCCTAGTTGGTGTACAGTGTACGCTACATGTTTCAAATAATAATGGGAAGATTTCAAAGAAGCCAATTTATGTTAACAACAAAATGGAAAATATCAACATGCTAAGCCTCATATTGTTTACATTGGACAATATTTCTTCAGTGGGAGTTAATATAACATTGGTAGAAAAATAATAAAACAGCTAGAAATGCAGGATTAAATGGAAATTGCATAGGGATCAGAAAATGCGCAATATGACACAATAGACTTTTTTTTACTTTATAATGTTTTAAAATACAAACAAATTACAACAATAACAACATTGACACTATAGGATGTAATAGACATGTAATGGAGATGTAGCTAAACATTGACACTATAGGATTTAATAGACATGTAATTGAGATGCAGCTAAACATTGACACTAGATGATATAATAGACATGTAATTGAGATGCAGCTAAACATTGACACTAGATGATATAATAGACATGTAATTGAGATGCATTAAACATTGACACTAGATGATGTAATAGGCATGTAATTGAGATGCAGTTAAACATTGACACTAGATGATATAATAGACGTGTAATTGAGATGCAGTTAACATTGATACTAGATGATATAATAGACATGTAATTGAGATTCAGTTAAACATTGACACTAGATTATGTAATAGACACGTAATTGAGATGCAGTTAAACATTGACACTAGATTATGTAATAGACATGTAATTGAGATGCAGTTAACATTGATACTAGATGATATAATAGTCATGTAATTGAGATGCAGTTAAACATTGACACTAGATGATGTAATAGACATGTAATTGAGATGCAGTTAAACATTGACTCTAGATTATGTAATAGACATGTAATTGAGATGCAGTTAAACATTGACTCTAGATGATGTAATAGACACGTAATTGAGATGCAGTTAAACATTGACACTAGATTATGTAATAGACATGTAATTGAGATGCAGTTAACATTGATACTAGATGATATAATAGTCATGTAATTGAGATGCAGTTAAACATTGACACTAGATGATGTAATAGACATGTAATTGAGATGCAGTTAAACATTGACTCTAGATTATGTAATAGACATGTAATTGAGATGCAGTTAAACATTGACTCTAGATGATGTAATAGACATGTAATTGAGATCAATATAAAATGTAAAGGTTTAAAACCAATATGAAAAGGAAGGGGGGGGATAAGTAAGATATATTTATGGAGTAGTCATATAGCTCAATAGGTGATAACTTTAAGTTCAAATCTCGCCAATTATATTCATGTGTGTGGAGTGTTAAGCCTAACAAGTAACAACCTCAACAAAGTTTTGACACCAATCTGTTTCTTCCACCCCCTAAATGTCCCCCTGTGGCCATCTTTAAAGACAAACCATCCATGTAATTAGCTTTCATCTTGTTGTTCTTTTTACTTTCTGTCACCGCCCCGATGCCATCGATTGTGACATTATGTCAAATTCGTTCCCTATCACGTCATCACGTGGCATCCACTCGCGTGACCACCAGGTCTCTTCGTCCTACACGTCTCCCCATCCCCCCTCCCCCCCCCCCCCCCCGATTATGTAGATCAGTTAGACACAGACAGGGCAGAGAAAACTTCATCTATTGGCTGTTTCACTGTTGTTGGTGTTGGTTTGTTTATTTAATTGTTTGTGTGTCTTTATACAAAAGCTCGTTATGTGGGTCACCTTTGACCTTTGCGAATAAACGCAAGACAAAAATATATTTCTTCATCCACTCTCTCTCTTTCTCTCTCTCTCTCTTTCTCTCTCTCTCTTACTCCCCCTTTCTCTCTCTCTCTCTCTCTCTCTCTTCTCAATGTAAAATAGTGATGGTCGAAACGATATTTTTTTTTTCTCAAGAAAACGTATTTCTTTCTCTAGACATTTGAAGAGACTGTTGTTACTATGGTTACTCAACGACAACAAGACAAACGGCAAAAAAAAAACGGCCAAAAAAAATGTGTGTAAGTTGCCATAAAACAAGAAAACAAAATGTGTGTAACTTGCCATAAAACAAGAAAACAAAATGTGTGTAAGTTGCCCTAAAACAAGAAAACAAAATGTGTGTAAGTTGCCCTAAAACAAGAAAACAAAATGTGTGTAAGTTGCCCTAAAACAAGAAAACAAAATGTGTGTAAGTTGCCCTAAAACAAGAAAACAAAATGTGTGTAAGTTGCCCTAAAACAAGAAAACAAAATGTGTGTAAGTTGCCCTAAAACAAGAAAACAAAACGGAAATGACCCATGACAACCGACAAACCAGGATTCAAGTTTCATTGGAATCACTTCAAGAGAAAATGAGATTTAAAAAAAACACAGGTCACGCCCAGCTAATACAAGATTGAAAAAATCCCATAACACAGAAGTACTATTTGAAGTTGTAACTGAATCTGAAACGTATTCTCTTAAACTATTTAATGATGTACTCAGGTACTTACTAAAGCAGTCTGTAAACTGAAGTCTTAGACTAACTAGATTAAAGTATTTTATGATTTATGGAGTGCCCTCAAACTGTTCATAGTCAACGATTCAACGAGCGTCTGAATTTTAGGAACATTGGTTCTAAATAGAACAGGAACACGTAGTCAGAACAATCTTAAAATTTTGGGTCGTGTAATTAGCCGAGCAATGTGTTAGGAAACACTATTGTAGTTTACAATATTCAATTATAAAAACACTTGTTGAAACAATACAAAGAATGGGCGTTTGTGTTTACGTGGAAACTCACCAACAACTACCAATTGGGGAAAATACAAATATTGAGGCAACAAGGTGTTTGGGACATCAATAGAGAAATAAACTTTGAAATCATATCAAACATCTGGACAATATAAACACCTTTAAAACACACCAAACATCTGGACAATATAAATATAAATTCAAATAACTAAAATACTAAAATACTATTTATTGTAGCCTATGTTTTATAAGACGAGTTACTGACACAGCGATTGCTCGGTACATTAACTGGGTAACCATAGTCGCCAGACATAGACGCTTCGTAAGCCTAGAATGTATAATACATGTTTTTTTGTTAAAAACTGGTTCAAAATGTAAAAAAAAAGGTACAGCTGGCTCCCTGGCTTCTCGGTATACAGTTTTTATGAAGTCATTATTTTTTTTAATGAACAACTAATATAAATACGCTTAAAAACCACTAGGCCCCAGAAAAATAACAAAGGCAAAGAAAAAACAGCTGACTCTTTCTGCCTTCACCGAGTGCGCAGGCGCAGAAGTTGACCTTTTTGGGGGGGGGAATAATTAACAAAATGAAAAGGTCTATAGTCTTTGCTAAAACGAAAAGTTAATTTTTTTAGTTACAAACATTAACATTGACTAAAGTAGGCCGCGCATGCGCACGCTAAATATTCAGCTCTTTAAATAGAGCAAGCGGTCCATCTTATGATAGTCTCTCCTCAAACAAATTTAAATTAATTGTGTTCATGGAAAACGTATTTCAGAAATATATAAATAATATATATATATATAGGATTTTTTTGTTATATGCATTATATAAATATAAAGAAAAATTTGTATAAAAAGAAAGAATTGACACAAGATAAAAAAGAGATGAAAAACAACTTGAGCGTGACTTGGACATTATCTGACATGAAAATGTGTGGCTTTACGAGTGAACTCTAACAAAACATCAACCAAGGATAGAGAACTTGCTGAGGTAATAGCTTCTTGATGAATGGGGCACTATGTTGCCACTAAGACAGTAGTCGGGCAACTAAATGAGAATTTGCCTCTGATATCAATCTGGTTCATCTGTGTACTGAGAAAAACACCAAAATATCTATCTATCGATTGTGTATCTGAGCATTATATCTGTCCAGATCACTTCCCATTCCAACCACAGCAGCCACAAGACACATCAGGATGGAATATAAATCGATGTGAAGTTAGTGGATGATGGTTGCTGGTTATATACAATGATGATATATGTGTGGGCCTTATCCAGGGAGTCGTTATCTGGTTATATACAATGATGATATATGTGTGGGCCTTATCCAGGGAGTCTTTATGTGGTTATATACAATGATGATATATGTGTGGGCCTTATCCAGGGAGTCTTTATGTGGTTATATACAATGATGATATATGTGTGGGCCTTATCCAGGGAGTCTTTATGTGGTTATATACAATGATGATATATGTGTGGGCCTTATCCAGGGAGTCTTTATGTGGTTATATACAATGATGATATATGTGTGGGCCTTATCCAGGGAGTCTTTATGTGGTTATATACAATGATGATATATGTGTGGGCCTTATCCAGGGAGTCTTTATGTGGTTATATACAATGATGATATATGTGTGGGCCTTATCCAGGGAGTCTTTATGTGGTTATATACAATGATGATATATGTGTGGGCCTTATCCAGGGAGTCTTTATGTGGTTATATACAATGATGATATATGTGTGGGCCTTATCCAGGGAGTCTTTATGTGGTTATATACAATGATGATATATGTGTGGGCCTTATCCAGGGAGTCGTTATCTGGTTATATACAATGATGATATATGTGTGGGCCTTATCCAGGGAGTCTTTATGTGGTTATATACAATGATGATATATGTGTGGGCCTTATCCAGGGAGTCTTTATGTGGTTATATACAATGATGATATATGTGTGGGCCTTATCCAGGGAGTCTTTATGTGGTTATATACAATGATGATATATGTGTGGGCCTTATCCAGGGAGTCTTTATGTGGTTATATACAATGATGATATATGTGTGGGCCTTATCCAGGGAGTCTTTATGTGGTTATATACAATGATGATATATGTGTGGGCCTTATCCAGGGAGTCTTTATGTGGTTATATACAATGATGATATATGTGTGGGCCTTATCCAGGGAGTCGTTATCTGGTTATATACAATGATGATATATGTGTGGGCCTTATCCAGGGAGTCTTTATGTGGTTATATACAATGATGATATATGTGTGGGCCTTATCCAGGGAGTCTTTATGTGGTTATATACAATGATGATATATGTGTGGGCCTTATCCAGGGAGTCTTTATGTGGTTATATACAATGATGATATATGTGTGGGCCTTATCCAGGGAGTCTTTATGTGGTTATATACAATGATGATATATGTGTGGGCCTTATCCAGGGAGTCTTTATGTGGTTATATACAATGATGATATATGTGTGGGCCTTATCCAGGGAGTCTTTATGTGGTTATATACAATGATGATATATGTGTGGGCCTTATCCAGGGAGTCTTTATGTGGTTATATACAATGATGATATATGTGTGGGCCTTATCCAGGGAGTCGTTATCTGTTTATATACAATGATGATATATGTGTGGGCCTTATCCAGGGAGTCTTTATGTGGTTATATACAATGATGATATATGTGTGGGCCTTATCCAGGGAGTCGTTATCTGGTTATATACAATGATGATATATGTGTGGGCCTTATCCAGGGAGTCGTTATCTGGTTATATACAATGATGATATATGTGTGGGCCTTATCCAGGGAGTCTTTATGTGGTTATATACAATGATGATATATGTGTGGGCCTTATCCAGGGAGTCGTTATCTGGTTATATACAATGATGATATATGTGTGGGCCTTATCCAGGGAGTCGTTATCTGGTTATATACAATGATGATATATGTGTGGGCCTTATCCAGGGAGTCGTTATCTGGTTATATACAATGATGATATATGTGTGGGCCTTATCCAGGGAGTCGTTATCTGGTTATATACAATGATGATATATGTGTGGGCCTTATCCAGGGAGTCGTTATCTGGTTATATACAATGATGATATATGTGTGGGCCTTATCCAGGGAGTCGTTATCTGGTTATATACAATGATGATATATGTGTGGGCCTTATCCAGGGAGTCGTTATCTGGTTATATACAATGATGATATATGTGTGGGCCTTATCCAGGGAGTCGTTATCTGGTTATATACAATGATGATATATGTGTGGGCCTTATCCAGGGAGTCGTTATCTGGTTATATACAATGATGATATATGTGTGGGCCTTATCCAGGGAGTCGTTATCTGGTTATATACAATGATGATATATGTGTGGGCCTTATCCAGGGAGTCGTTATCTGGTTATATACAATGATGATATATGTGTGGGCCTTATCCAGGGAGTCGTTATCTGGTTATATACAATGATGATATATGTGTGGGCCTTATCCAGGGAGTCGTTATCTCTCTGCCCCGGATTATCTAATTTCCTGTCTGGAAATATATACAAAACCACGCCCACTTCGATCGGCTGCTCACAAACTCAATTTGACGATCCCGCGGACAAAACTCGTGACAGCTGGTCAGCGGGCCTTCACCTACTCCGGCCCCTCCGCATGGAACACCCTGCCACTCCAGCTGCGACAAAGCTCGAACTTTTACATTTTCAAGACCGGACTCAAGACTCACCTGTTTATTATTGACTCCTAGCCCATTTACATTTTTAAACATTTGTCTGTTATTGTTATCATCGTTAATTGTAATTGTAATTGTAATTGTAGATGTAATTGTTAAGCGCATAGAACTGATTGCGGGATATGCGCTATATAAGCTTCATTATTATTATTATTATTATTATCTGGTTATATACAATGATGATATATGTGTGGGCCTTATCCAGGGAGTCGTTATCTTTATGTGGTTATATACAATGATGATATATGTGTGGGCCTTATCCAGGGAGTCGTTATCTGTTTATATACAATGATGATATATGTGTGGGCCTTATCCAGGGAGTCTTTATGTGGTTATATACAATATTCAGGGAGTCTTTATGTGGGCCCCCAAATAATAAGTCTACAATGTATTTTACAGCCCGATGCCCCACACAACGGTATGAAACATTAACCTCTCGGACATCTGTCCACCCTAACCCTTATGTGTGCTGACCTTTGATCTCTTCTCGTCATTGCCTCTCCTTATTAGTGCACAGCTGAGTGTAATAGACATGGGAAATCTGAAGGTAGAATTGTGAACACATGAATATTAAAAACAACCAACACACACACATGGTCCAATAGATGCGTTTAAGAGTGTCAACCATCAGTAAGATAAATTTGATACTATACAACCATTAGTAAGAAAAATGAGATACTATCCTATTGGAAAAGAAATATTTGGCCGACTCAATGACAAAGTTCAATGTCAAGATATTGTTATATTGAGACCCGGATATAAGATTGGATATAAGATCGGGTATAAGACCGGGTATAAGACTGGATATAAGATCGGATATAAGATCAGGTATAAGACTGGATATAAGATCGGATATAAGATCAGGTATAAGACCGGATATAAGATCGGATATAAGATCAGGTATAAGACCGGATATAAGATCGGATATAAGATCAGGTATAAGACCGGATATAAGATCGGATATAAGATCAGGTATAAGACCGGATATAAGATCGGATATAAGATCAGGTATAAGACCGGATATAAGATCGGATATAAGATCAGGTATAAGACCGGATATAAGATCGGATATAAGATCAGGTATAAGACCCGGATATAAGATTGGATATAAGATCGGGTATAAGACCGGATATAAGATCGGATATAAGATCGGGTATAAGAGTTAATGTAAGAGTAGAATACCACAGTACTGTTTGAAAGACGAGTTTTACAGTGGAATTTACGTGTGAATTGTTCGTAGCCATTACATTAAAAAAAACACATTCAAAAACTATTGTACCAACTCTTGATAGAGTATCGGTATTTATCAAGAACAATATGCAAGAAGAAATTCTCTCGTTTAGAATATAATAGATACAAGTATCGGTATTTATCAAGAACAATATGCAAGAAGAAATTCTCTCGTTTAGAATATAATAGATACAAGTATCGGTATTTATCAAGAACAATATGCAAGAAGAAATTCTCTCGTTTAGAATATAATAGATACAAGTATCGGTATTTATCAAGAACAATATGCAAGAAGAAATTCTCTCGTTTAGAATATAATAGATACAAGTATCGGTATTTATCAAGAACAATATGCAAGAAGAAATTCTCTCGTTTAGAATATAATAGATACAAGTATCGGTATTTATCAAGAACAATATGCAAGAAGAAATTCTCTCGTTTAGAATATAATGTTTTGGTCATCATTAGCCAGTGGCGTAATTACCATGGAGATGTGATTTGAAAATATCGTGCATACGACGGAGAAAATCCCAACAGATAATTATGTATGTTGTATATGTAAGTGGGGATGTATCTCGCATGTGTGAGTGAGGGAGGGGGGTGTAATATGTGCAGAATATGTACGTCTGTCTGTATGCATATGTCTGTATGTATATGTATGTGAGAGTAAGTAGGCCTATGTCTCAAAAATAAATTTGCGGATTTTCTGGAAGTCTATTTAATAAAAGTGAAATTTAAAAAAAAGATAGACCTAATCGAATTAATTATGGAAGGTGTTTCCATTCTAGTTATTTTCTTTCTGCCTTGGGGCTTAAGTTTATCAAACAAACACCGTCACATAATTTCGTGGGTTTTATTTTATCATTCGATCCAAACAACAAAAACAACAACACTAGAAATCCAAACAATAAAAAAACGTTCTATGATACAACAATGTAATATCAGGTGACAAAGGTAATCACCTGACATAGCTGTCCTGCCTTGGACGTGATAAAGAGGCGAGAATACCTTCACACTTTACGTGATCCTGCAATGGTATTATTTCCATTCTAGCTGTGTGAATAATACCGGTATAGCACTCATGGAGTCGCGCGCAAGCTATAACTTTGATGTAAATGTGTCACGTCGAGTGACATCGCGTGACACGTGACCTAAGTATCATCTCCGTCTAGCCCCCCCCCCTTTCCTCCTAACCGTGATAAGAATAATGAACTCACATTGTATAATTTCTGAGACGACAGAACACGAGGAGATCCAAGGTTGACATGACCCTCCAGCGACCTACATTACAACAGCAACATATGACATCACGTGACAGAAAACAGAATGGACGAAGCGGTGACCAGGGAAATACCCGAATACTACGTCACATCCCTAGGCGATCTTTTGTATTGCTCATTGATTTACAGTAAAACTCTTTATTTGTATTCACTTTTATTTACCATAACTATTACCGTAGCAAGTTGCTTGACGGGAAATCGGGAATTGCTTTCAGTGCACACAATTTCATACACATTTAAGAGCTGTTCATTTTTAAAACGAAAACGATGCAACGAAGAAATATTATGGCCTTCAACGGAGTGAAGTACAGGATTAAGGCCTTGTGTTTAAGTAGGTCACGGTCCGCACAAGTATATAGAGACATAGTTATTATATAGCTAATAGATAGATATAATTAATATATATATATAAATTTAGTATGTAACTAACCTAGAAAAATAACCGGAAGTAAATAGAGCACATGCCACCAGCGACAGCGTGGCCAGTACACGCATACAGAAACACATCATTTCCGGTGAATCCGCGTCTGAACGAAACGCTACACACCCGGCAACACCATCCACAGTTTATCACAAACAGACGCCACAGCAAATGGGTGGAACAACAACAGCAACAGCAGCCCTCGCAACAGCTGAAGCCAACAGCACAACTATCTCCACACCGGCAACAACAACAAGTGCCACAACTAAACTATCGACGAGAGTTCCTTCTCCTTGCAGGGAATGATAAGTGAGTGTGGTGGGGGTGGAGGGGGTGGAGGGGGCGAGACAGTAAAAAGCCCCCCCCCACTGGCACACACAACTCATAAAGAGAATTGCGGAGGGGTGGGTGGAGAAAACAGAACGAGTGGGCGGTGGTAAACTAGTGTTGGCGCCCCTTCCCCCCCCCCCCCCCCAAGGTCCACGTTTTTCTCAATCACTGCAGTTCGTTTGTAGTTTGTGTTTAGGTTTGTTTTTCTGTGAGATTTTTATTAAAAGAGAAACTCTACGAGTCCCTGGACGTTCAATACAAATAAATCAGAGGCAATGGGGAGACAAGCACTCACATATTCTCACACAGGACAAGTCACATTAAATAATTGTACGATTATCTCCTCCTGAATTAAACCTGGCCAGTCTGCAAGTAGTCCCTAAACCCCCACCCCACCCCCCACCTTTATCCCGGCTACTCGTGTTGCATTGCCATTAAATTCAAGCTCTAGCAATCAATAACGCTTATCTTGTACATGCTTATCTTGTACATGCGGTAAATTGAAGGGATGTGCACACTGCGGTACAATAGAACATATTACAATAATATACAGTAAAGGAATAAATGTTTGCTTTTAAACAGAAGCTAATAGCGGGTTGGTGTGAAACGCATGACCAGTGATCTGTTAACAGGCCAATGGGGCGTGATTTGTTAAATCGTTTTATTAACTGTAGTTAACTGTTAAATCGTTTTATTAACTGTAGTTAACTGTTAAATCGTTTTATTAACTGCAGTTAACTGTTAAATCGTTTTATTAACTGTAGTTAACTGTTAAATCGTTTTATTAACTGCAGTTAACTGTTAAATCGTTTTATTAACTGCAGTTAACTGTTAAATCGTTTTATTAACTGCAGTTAACTGTTAAATCGTTTTATTAACTGTAGTTAACTGTTAAATCGTTTTATTAACTGCAGTTAACTGTTAAATCGTTTTATTAACTGCAGTTAACTGTTAAATCGTTTTATTAACTGCAGTTAACTGTTAAATCGTTTTATTAACTGTAGTTAACTGTTAAATCGTTTTATTAACTGCAGTTAACTGTTAAATCGTTTTATTAACTGCAGTTAACTGTTAAATCGTTTTATTAACTGCAGTTAACTGTTAAATCGTTTTATTAACTGCAGTTAACTGTTAAATCGTTTTATTAACTGCAGTTAACTGTTAAATCGTTTTATTAACTGCAGTTAACTGTTAAATCGTTTTATTAACTGCAGTTAACTGTTAAATCGTTTTATTAACTGCAGTTAACTGTTAAATCGTTTTATTAACTGTAGTTAACACAGTTTTTAAAAGTTTTGAAATCTACCAAACGCCTACAATTTTTTTTATTTTACACACATCGGTCAAGTTAAATAAAACGTCCAGAGTGGCTTTTTTGTTTCTTTTCTACTGGGGAATCCAACTGACTTCACTGCAAGAACTCAACGGTGTGCCAACTTTTATTTTACATTTACCACATAGATTCTGTCATCTCCATCCAGCCTCCATCCTCATTCATCCAAAACTGACGCCATTCTTAGAGAAAAAAATACCCGGAGAAATGAACAGACCATTGAGAATCAGTCATTTAAACAACATAAAAAAACAATTATCCAAGGGAAACAACCTATGTCTAAAAAGTATAACTTTCCAATAAAAAGCGACTGATAGTCTTTCTTGAATTCTGTCAGTGACGGTTTTTGTCAGTTCAGTGAAGTTTTATTCTTTCCCTATGACTAGATGTAAAAACTAGAACTTTTCCAACAGCTATACGAACAATAGTTTTAAGAGTTGAAATAAAATTGTAGATCAAAAAACAATTATAGTAAACACGCCATTAAAAAACAAACAACACGATATATTGTCAGAGATAACAAGCTAATCTGTTGCCATAGTAACTACTTGTTTACATACTTAGCCCTTCCCAGGATCCCTAGCTGATGACATCACAATCGATACAGAGACACAGGCAGACAGACATAGAGAATGAGTTGACAGACATTCTATGAATCACAACCATCTTGGCCATTGTACAGTTTCTATAGAGACGATCTCTTTTCAACCCCCACCCTCTCTCTCTCTCTCTCTCTTTCTCTCTCTCTCTCTCTCTCTCCATTACCTGGAGCAGTTTTGTCCACCTATTTCTCACCGCCAACCACAATGCAGACAATGTAAAAACATCTATTGACTTATCCACGTGGATTAGAACCAAAGACCTTCGGATTGCAGCCCGCTTAGATGGCGGGACGGCTCTAATTCTAGTTAGTGAGAGAGTTATAGTGAATGGAAGGTGAGAGAAGGTGAACAAATGGGTAAGAAAGAGAGAAAGGAAGAGACAGAGAGTAAAGGAGAAGTAAGGAAAGAGAAAAACAAAAGGCTTTAGAGATAACAATTTAACCATCAGAACTTTGTGGAAATGTAAAATAGATTTTAAACGAAATAAATTCACAAATATACAGCGTTAGTAGAGGCAGGAAGTAGTATCAAGATGAATAGAGATGGACATAAAGAAAAAGTAAAGAGAGAGAGAGAGAGAAAGTACAAACACCAGAAAGTTGTAACATCCTATGATAAAACAAGAGAAATGATTCAATCTCAGAACAACTCCAGTCATAGTGTTAGTCATTGTGTTAGTCATTGTGTTAGTGATTGTGTTAGTGATTGTGTTAGTGATTGTCTATCAGTGACACCATAAACCAATTCAAATCACTGGTAGATTGCTTCTGTACTCTGGTGTGGGGAGGGAAGACTGGGAAGGGGGGGGGGTGTTTATCAGACATATATTCCCCCTCCCCTCCCTGTATATCTTCTCTTAAAGTTGTGGAGAGATGATAATATTTAAGAAATGAGGCTGTTTGGAGCCTAGGAGGGAGATTTAAAGACGTAGGGAGAATTTTAAAAAAGTGATATTTTACATTGAATTCATGATTTGTTCTATAATATTACAAGAACTACAGGTGTCTAGCTAGATAAATAATAATACCTATAGAAGTTAGAATTGGAAGGTAAAGTTTTGAGTTAAAAAAAAAAACTTGTCTGGAATCGGAGTTAATGTTTAGATGTGAATGGCTTCCTTGACCCACCTGCGCCATGTTAATCAAACGTTTTTATTTTATTTGAGAAAGTTTCAATGGGTTTCTAGAAGTTGAAAGCTAAAAGAACGGTCAGATAATTGTAAGCTTTTTATTGCCATTCTATGATGTTGTTGTTGTTTATTCGCTAAAAGATGTCAGACAGAAACCACCAATGTATCATCCACAGACCAGACTCTAGAGCGCATTCTTCATAAAGTATCATTTCTATAGACTCAGAACTTCTTGTCATCATAAAGCAGGCGTATCAGAAGTCACAGAGGTATCAGAAGTCACAGGCGTATCAGAAGTCACAGGCGTATCAGAAGTCACAGGCGTATAAGAAGTCACAGGCGTATCAGAAGTCACAGGCGTATCAGAAGTCATAGGCGTATCAGAAGTCACAGGGCGTATCAGAAGTCACAGGGCGTATCAGAAGTCACAGGGCGTATCAGAAGTCACAGGGCGTATCAGAAGTCACAGGGCGTATCAGAAGTCACAGGGCGTATCAGAAGTCACAGACGTATCAGAAGTCACAGGGCGTATCAGAAGTCACAGGGCGTATCAGAAGTCACAGGGCGTATCAGAAGTCACAGACGTATCAGAAGTCAAAGGGGGTATCAGAAGTCACAGGGCGTATCAGAAGTCACAGGGCGTATCAGAAGTCACAGTGCGTATCAGAAGTCACAGACGTATCAGAAGTCACAGGGCGTATCAGAAGTCACAGGGCGTATCAGAAGTCACAGACGTATCAGAAGTGACAGACGTATCAGAAGTCACAGGGCGTATCAGAAGTCACAGGGCGTATCAGAAGTCACAGACGTATCAGAAGTGACAGACGTATCAAAAGTCACAGGGCGTATCAGAAGTCACAGGGCGTATCAGGAGTCACAGGGCGTATCAGAAGTCACAGGGCGTATCAGAAGTCACAGGGCGTATCAGGAGTCACAGGGCGTATCAGAAGTCACAGGGCGTATCAGAAGTCACAGGGCGTATCAGGAGTCACAGGGCGTATCAGAATACACAGACGTATCAGAAGTCACAGGGCGTATCAGAAGTCACAGGGCGTATCAGAAGTTGTAAGACAGAAGTAAAAGTGAAGTATTGCCGTCAGACCAATTTCATCTATAGGGACCGTGACTCAGCGTTCGAGAGTTTCTCGGGCCACGAGAGAATTGTGTGTCCAGCACAATGCTTAGCCACCTTATTTGTGTCCAACTAATGCCAGGTAAGCGTTAGAGCCGAGTAGACTCAGGGTCACCCTCCAGAACCGGGAAAAAATCAAAGCCTTCGCCAGGATTTGAACCCTCAGTCTATACTCTAGAGCGATGCCGGCAACCGTGTCAGGAGGACTGTAATTAATGTCACCTAATGGTCCAGGACACTACAGAGGAACACAGTGAATGAAGAAGAAACGATAATGGGCACTT